>JAGKTI010002024.1:54808-72820 GCA_018397915.1 Birgus latro
TTCTTAGTGTAATAGGAAAACTTTATGGTAGAATACGTATTGACAGAGTAAGGGAAATAACAGAGGAATTAGTTGGAGAAGAACAGGGAGGTTTTAGGAAGGGAAGAAGTTGTATAGATCAGATATACATTCTTAGATTTGTAGTGGAAACATTTCTAGAGAAGGGAAAGAAGTTGTATGCAGCCTTCATGGATTTGGAGAAAGCATATGACAGGGTGGATAGACAAGCTGGGAGGCGCGAAAACACAGCTGTTCAGCCCGCGCAGGAAATTCAAACTGACGCGTTCCAGAAAAAAATTGGATTTTTTTTGGTTTTTTTCAAATTTTTGGGTATTTATGGGGTCAGACAGCCTACAATGTCCAAATAGTGATGCATCCAGATAGTGGACGTCTGGATAGTAGGGAGATTACTGTAATGTCATGAGTCATTTCATAGCATAGTTCCAACCTCAAAAATGTTCGCTAGCTAATGCGCTTAGCATCATGTTGTCTCAGATTAGCGCAAATATCTCACTAAATTACTTGTGTTTTGTTACAGTAATTCACAATACAATATAAAATAACACTTTCAGCCACTCCCGTATGATTTCAGTGCGATTTGGGTCCTTATTGGGCCGTATTATTTACGAGAGAGGGGGGGGGCAGCAAACCAGTTTAGACCAGCTCATTGAGGGTATTTGTACACATGTGCATGTATGTACATATACTATTATTTAGTATTAGGGTAATTGTCAGTGTTTAAAAGTTTAACTGCTAAAGTTGGAGTCACTCATCCACCAAATGAATTTGTCCCCATAAGTTATGTTTATCAGTTAGTGCAATATCAAATAGTGCGCGCTCACACATCCCCCATATAGAAGTGTTAATTGGGACCAAGGTGTCTTTACACACAATACAGTAATAAGGGCAAGAAAAGCTATAAAAACAGTAAAAATTTTCACTTTATCTGTCCTCGGCGATGGGAGGAGGGTCATCAGGTTCATCAGGCGTTTCAACCCTTACCAGCTGATTTCCGATTAGCCAATGACAGAGGCTCTTACACACCAAGCTTTGGTATGACCAACCAATCACAAAGCTCTCCTCTTGTATCAGCTGGTAAACACAACAAACCCCCTCACTGCCAGGATTGCAAAGGAGAACATGGAAGAAAAGAAATACTCCCAGCCCATCCTAACTTTTCCTCTGATGAATTAATGGCATTAATAGATGAAGGGGCCAAAAGGAAAAGTGTTATATTTGATTCACTGGTTAATGCCATCACTAAAACAGCCATGAACTGTGGCTGGGATAATGTTACATTTGCAGTGAACAGTGTCAGCAGAGTTCGATGAGATAAAATGCTTTAGTAAATCTGGCCCCAGTACTATATCCACCCACAGATATTTAAAACCATGTATGTTATATCCACCCGCGGATATTTAAAACCGTGCATGTTAAAAATGCAGATGTTAAGGGATGACTGTATTGGTGTTGTGATTGGGCATGTGGAAAGGATGGGGAATGATAATTGGGTGCAGAAAGTGAGATGTAGACTGAGATGATTTGGGCATGTGGAAAGGATGGGGAATGATAACTGGGTGCAGAAAGTGAAAAGCGTTAATATTGGGGGTTGGGTGGCGAGAGGTAGACCAAAAAAAACCTGGGACGAGGTCATTGACTGTGGCCTCAGAGATAAGGGACTAAATAGGGAAATTGCCAGAGATTGAGCAGCATGGAGAGCCACTATTAGGTGACCAAGGCCGACATATGCAAGCGTGTTGGAGCCTTCAGAAATGGAACAAAACAAAACAGAAATACAGTAAAACCTCGATATAATGGACTTCCGTAGACCGGAATTCACTTTTATCGGACTCGAGGAGCTACCGGACTAAACTCCTATATATCGGAAAAAGTCCGATATAGCCAGAATCAGTCCGGACTGCCTGACAACTTCAGCTATGTTCACCACAATAAGACGAGTAAAAGACATGTTTTTCAGTGCACAGTACAGTATTATTATACCATTTGATTAATGTAGTGAAGGCAAAACACAGTACAATACTGCAATGGTGGTGAAAACTACCGATGCAATCCGGACTAATGTCTGATATATCAGAAAAAGTCCGGATTAGCAGGGGTAAGTCCGAATGTCACTTTTATCGGAAAATCGCATATTTCGGACTGGCCTGAGCCCCAATTAGTCCGTTATAGTGAGGTCTTACTGTACTTGGCTGCCAAACATAGGGCTAGAATGGAGGTATACAAGGCAAAATCTGAATCTCAGGTACTTTTACTGGATAACTTAAATAGTGCTGAAAAGAAGAATATGGTATTTAAGGTGGCAAATCAGATGAAGGGGGAAAACAGGGATATCATCGGTGAGGAATGTGTGAAAAATAATGAAAGAATGATAGTTATGGACAGTGATGTTATTAACAGCACCTGGAGAGAGCATTATAACCAGCTTCAGAATTAGAAGTTTGGAACAGGGAACGTTTGGAGTCAGCGGATCTAGTGTTTGGCCCATGGGCTTTGATTGATGCTGCTACTGTGAGCAGGGCAATAGGCAGGATGCAATTGGGAAAGGCAGCAGGTGTGCCTGGATTAACTGCTGAAATGTTGAAGGCCTCAAGAGATACAGGAGTGGGTTTAGTTACGGATTTGATATGTTCAATTCAGTATGAGTATGTTGTTCCAGATGACTGGCAGAAGAGTGTGATTGTAAATGTGTATTAGGGAACAAATGATGCCCTGGAAAGAGGAAATTATAGAGGCTTAAAACTTTTGGACCAGATAATGAAGGTAATGGAGAGAGTCCTAGAAGATTAAGATAAGGGAAAGAGTGAAAATTGGTGAAATGCAGTTTCGGTTTATGTCAGGCAAAGGGACCATTGATGCCATATTCATTGTCTGTCAGCTTGAGGAAAAGAAAAGGGAGCTGTAATTTGTTTTTGTTGATTTGAAGAAGGTCTTTTAGAGTCCTTTGGAAGGTGGTGAAGTGAGCACTGAAAAAGCATGGGATTGAGGAGTGGCTGGTCAGAGTGTTTATGACTGCGCATGTGGTAGAGGGAGAGAGACGGAGCTGCTCCTGGATCGAGGGGAAATAATCGCAGAACTAGCAGCGAAAAGGAGATAGCCTATTGTGATTATGTGGTTGAATGCGTGAGTGGTGGTCCCGTCGGATATTAGTTTTAAAAAAACGCAAGTTTCGCCCCTAAAAATACAAGACAGAGTGAAAAAGAAAGTTTCCATATGGTTGTATCTTGGCGGAGAGAGACGGAAGATTGTTTACAACTGACGAGGGGGAATTTGTGGGCTTCTCCGAGCTAAATGTAGGCAAAGGAAGTGATAAGCTGCAAGAAACAAGAGTAGCAGGAGTAGAGAAAACGGTGGAGAGGAATGTCCAGGAGTTAAAAAAGGTATGGGAAGTAATTAAGCAGCTGCAGGAACGGACCATAGAGCAAGAGAGAGAGATCAAAGTCCTACAGAATAGGCTGGAAAAAGTTAGCACACGTAGTGAGGAACAAGAAAAAGAAGTTACAGAATTAAAGGCAAATGACGAATCCGCATCAAATGAAATAAAACAGCTGAAGAGGGAGAATAAGAGGTTGGAAGAAGAAAGGGACAGAATAAAAAGTAAACTAGATGAATATGAATCAAAATCGAGGAGGCAAGATGAGCATATTCAGGAAATCAAGGAGCAACATAAGGGGTGGAAGAAAATACAGGAGGAAGGAAATGTAAATTTGAAGGAAATCATAGAACAACAAAGTAAGGAAAAAGTGGAGAAGGAAGTAGTTAGAGTACTAAGAAGTAGAGAATCTTTGGTCAGGGATGTAGCAGACAAGAAAAAATGTGTGATAATTTCAGGAATAAAAGAAAAACGAATGACAGTAAGATCTGAAAGAGAGAGAGAGGAACTGAGCAAGGCTAAAGAAATAATATCAGTGGTTATGGAAGGAAACAATGAAGCCCAAGAAGAGATTGAAGAAGTGTTTAGGTTAGGAAAGTACGAGGATGGTGGGGCAAGGCCCTTGAAAGTAATGTTTAAGTCCCAAGTAATAGTGAATGAAATCATAAGTAGAACGTGGAAATTGTCAGAGAAAGAGGGGTTTAAAAATGTTTGGATTAGGAGAGATGCAAATGAAGAGGAAAGAGCTAAATTAAAGGAGTTAGTAAAGGAAGCAAAGATAAAAAACGAACAACGAACGGAGAAAGAGAAGACAGAGTTCTATTGGAGAGTTATGGACCAGAAATTGAGAAAGTGGTACCGACGGAAGGAAGGAGAGACGAGAGTATAAAAAACGATGAAAAAAGTTTGAAGGTGGCGTACACAAACATTGATGGACTAATATCGGCGAGACTAGAAATCAATGATTTTTTGAGGGTACACGAACCTGATTTTATGTGCTTTGTAGAGACTAAATTGAAAGAAGATATTGATATTCATATGGGAGGTGGGAAATACAAATTGTGGAGAAGAGACAGAAAAGAAAAAATGGGAGGAGGAGTGATGATAGCAGTGAAGGACAGTATAAACGTAGATACTGTGGAAATGGCAGAGGGCAGGGCCGAAGCCATAAACTTGAAATTAGAAACTGGGGAGAATGGTAAGAGAGATATGGCAGTGGTATATGTTCCCCCTAAGACAAGAGCATGGAATGACGATGAATACCAGGAGATGTTGTTAGACATGGTTAGTTATCTACAGAAAGTGATCGAGAAAAGCAACAATATAATCCTAATGGGTGACTTTAATTGTAAAGAGGTGAACTGGGAGGAATGGGACTCGGGAGGCAGCGAAGATTCGTGGGGCACTAAACTGTTAAATATAGCAATGAATAATGGGTTAAAGAAGAGACACGATTCAGAGGTGATGACACACCAGCAAGATTAGATTTGCTACTATCCAAAGAACCTGATGTAATTGAATCATTAAATTATCTGTGTCCTATTGGAAAAAGTGATCATGTGGTCATTGAGTTCCAGATGATAATAGGGAACATGGTGCCAAGAGATGAGCTTTATAGGCAAGGAAGATACAACTTTGGGAAAACAAACTTTGCAGAATTGAGAAATTTTTTTGAAAATGCGGACTGGAGAAAATTCAGGGAAACAAGAGAGATACAGAGGACGTGGGATATCTTTTTAGACCTCTACAATCTGGGAGTGGAAAAATATGTGCCAAGAGTAAGTGGGAAAGAAAACAGGAAAAAGGTGTGGTTTAATAGAAGGTGTATAATAGCGAAAAAAGAGAGGGACATGGCATGGAACAAATGGAGAAAGAAAGGTAATATCAGAACAAAGGAAGAATATAAAAGAACTAGAAATGAATATGCAAGAATACGTAGAGAGGAAGAAAGGAACTTTGAAAAAGGTATAATTGACAAATGTAAGGATGAACCCAAACTGTTTTATAGATTTGTTAATGGCAAATTGAAGCAAAGGGAAGGAATTACCAAACTGAAAGTAGAAGGAGAGGTCTACAAGGATGCAGTAATGCAAGCTGAAGTAATGAACAAATATTTCCAATCAGTTTTCACTAAGGAAAGGGAGTTTGTGGAAGGAGAGGGAGTGATTAGAAATGTAGTGATAAAAGATATAAAAGTGGAAGTGCAGGAAGTGTATAAATTACTGGGAGCTCAAGATGTAAGGAAGGCCCCAGGACCGGATGGAATCTCTAATTGGGTACTGAAGGAATGCAGAGAACAACTGGCAGATAAGATTCACAATTTAAATGTGTGCTTCCTTGGAGGAGGGAAAAGTGCCTCGGGAATGGAAGAGGGCAAATGTGGTACCAATCTATAAGGGAGGAAACAAGGAAGAACCCCTGAATTATAGACCAGTGTCCCTAACCAGCATGGTTGCGAAATTGTGTGAGAGAATCCTGAAAGATAGATGGATAAAATATCTGGAAGAGATGAATATTTTGACTGAAAGTCAGTTTGGATTCAGAAGTGGAATGTCATGTGTTTCCAACTTGTTGAGCTTCTACTCAAGGGCGATTGACGTGCTACAGGAGAGAGACGGTTGGGTGGATTGTGTATACTTAGATCTGGAGAAGGCCTTCGACAAAGTACCCCACAAGAGACTATTATGGAAATTAGAGCATATAGGAGGACTGAAGGGAAGCCTCCTGGAATGGATGAGAGACTTTTTGAGTGACAGACAAATGAGGACAGTAATAAAGGACAGGACATCTGGATGGAGGGAAGTAACAAGTGGTGTCGCACAGGGCTCGGTGTTGGCACCAGTAATGTTCTTGATTTATGTAAATGATATGGTAGATGGAGTGAACAGCTACGCAAGCCTGTTTGCTGATGATGCAAAGATCTTGAGAAAGGTAGAGGTTGAAGAGGACTGTAAAATGCTACAGGAGGATCTGGATAGGATATATGATTGGAGCCGGATGTGGGAAATGAAATTCAACGCAAAAAAATGTAAAATATTGGAAATGGGTAAAAGTACCAAGAGGCCATCATTGAATTATTTGATGGGTAATGAACCAATTAGAAAAGCGAGAGAAGAGAAAGATTTGGGAGTGCTGGTCCAGGATAGTTTGTCACCTGAAAAGCACATAAATAAGATAGTGAGAGAGACATATAAACTCTTGACCAATATAAGAGTGGCATTTCACTACATGGATGAGGAGATGATGAAAAAATTGATAGTGGCCATGATCCGGCCCAGGTTAGAATATGCAGCAGTAGTGTGGTCCCCACACAAAAAGAAAGATATAACCAAGATTGAGAGAATACAAAGAACAGCAACCAAGATGGTCCCTAGTCTGGCAGATTTACCATACAGAGAGAGGCTGGAAAGGCTGGATTTGCCCTCCTTAGAGGAAAGGAGAAAGAGGGGTGACATGATTGCAGTGTTCAGGACCATGATAGGAGTAGATAGAATTGACAGAGAAAATCTGTTTGTGTGGGATGAGAGAGCAACAAGAGGACACGGAATGAAATTAAAGAAGCCAAGCTGCTCGAAGGACATCAAGAAATATAGTTTTCCGTATAGATGTATAGACCTGTGGAATAGCCTGGACGAAGAGATCGTCCAGTCTAAAAACTTAAATGAGTTTAAGGCAAAATTTGACTTATTGAGAAACAGAGACGGGACCTCACGAGCATAGCTCATTTCCTGTATATCACAATTAGGTAAATACAATTAGGCAAATACATGGGTGAAAGTGAATGGAGATTTGAGTGGCGAGTTTTCCATGAATGTTGGCGTGCATCAGGAGTCAGTCTTGAACCCCTTATTGTAGTAGTTATACTGTAGTAGTCATTCCCTAAGCAGTCTGGCCAAACAGCCCCGAGTCCTTATAGAAGACCACGCCGAGACTGGGCTTTCCCAAAGAGCTCTCAAGGAGTGTATGTTGTGTTGTTGGTGCAGGCGATTGTGTGCAGTACAGTCTTCCATAATGTGCTAAATAGTATGGAGTGCTGTATTGCATCCTGGACAAACATCAGCGACTGAGTCATCCAGCCTCTTCTGATAACTCAAGAGGGCTGGATGATGCTGACATCTCATCCTGGCCAGTGTTATGGGGGGTATATATTATGGTGGACTCTTAGCTCTTAACCACCAAAAGGGATAAGATAAAGTTCACAAAAACTAACTTTACTCTACACTATAACATACACACACCAAAGAAGAAACCAGAATTTGTTTTACAAAGGGGAATTCACATAACCCTCAGAATACAAATATAAACTAGTTATTTCTTACCTAACCAGATTAAAATCAGTGGAGGCTATGTATGCACTCAGTACTCATAGATTACAGAACTCAAGGGGCTTGGAGATTCCAATCCAGGTATATATCACACACTAGTGTAGGTGGAGAAGTGAACCAAAAATAAGAAGTGGTGCACAAACAGTGTGTTTTGTAATCAAAGTCACGTATTGAGCAATATGTGAAAATATGAGGGAAAGTGTAACAAAATGTGACAAAGGTGTAATGTGACAGTGACAAAAAGTGTAAAAATGTATATCTTAACAGTGACTAAGAGTATTGACGCTCTTGTTAACCCGCCCCGTCCCTCTGACGTACGATGCATGTCACACCCTAACCCATCTCTCACTCCCCCCGACGTGCATCGTATGTCAGTCAGTTGCAAGGCCCGTCGTTTGCACATTTTTCAAGATTCGCGGGTGATTTTTGTTAGGCATATGTGGGAGACCTTCCTCTACCCCCAGCCAGGTGGCAACACTGCCTGACCCTGTGCAACCCCCCCCCCTTGGCGGGTGTGCCATTTTCTCGCAACTCACCTGTTAGCAGTGACCTGGCCAGTAAAGACACGTAGCACTACGGTCTCCCCAATGACGAAATTCAAGGCAAAAGTGATTCCTGATGTGAAGGACAAAGATTACATGGCACCATAGTTAGTAATGAACAGAAGTAATGGGGAGGTAACATCGCCAAGATGGGTGCGATATGTTGATGTATTTGGTAAGGGAGCAACACATATATTGCCTATATTATTGTGTGAAAAGCAATATACTCTTGTACTTCATATAAATTCGTACCAAATAAATAAATATCTTCGAGGCTGCGCGGTTTTGGTTAAGTTTCCCACGCATAGGGAGCATCTTTTATGGAGCACGGCGTCATAGAAACCAGTATCCAGGTGAGGGATCCCTTACCTGTTTAGGATATTTTTCACTTCAGATGAGTGCTTTCTCACTGAATTTTTGATGTTTCTCACCAAAAGTGAATGTTTGAACCCAAAAAAAGACAACTTGAAAATCAGTTGGGTTCTGAGGGTGGGTTGAGTAAATAAGCGGTCGGGACTGGGCGGGCTAATTCTTGAGCTTATAAGGTAGCCATACTCCGCCTCTTTTGGCTAACTAGCCACTAGGCTGTCCTAAATACAATCTCCAGCCACTCATAAATACTGCTACTCAATTGCCCAACTCGGACTTAGCCAATTACGAGCCATCAAGAAGCATTCAAAAGGATTCTGTTGGTAGTTACTCTCAGATATGGCCCTCCCATCTTAAGTCACACCCACAATGGTCAAGGACGAAGGAGTTCTACTGTGTAAAAGTTTGGGCAAAATAACCAGCGTTATCTATCCAAGAGGCCCAAACTGACCACTGAGCAAACACAGCTGGGGTCAAGGGTTAACCTTACAGGGAGCAAAAACTGATAATGGAAGAGGTATCTTCTTCAAAGCTCAGATTTATCTTCTTCGCGGCATGCCTCTTTCTCTCTACGTTATCTTTTCTTCTATACATTCATACGCTGCTGGGGTAATTATGCCAGTGACACCTCCCTGAGAGAAGAAATTTCCCAAGGGGAAATTTCTGGATTCTGTACAAATTAAGTTCTGGACAGGTAATCTGCTAAAACATTGGTGATACCATTTACATGTCTCACATCAAGGGAATATTCCTGCAAAAATAAGGCCCAGCGGGTCAATCAAAGATTTTTGTCCTTAAATCGGGACAAAAATTTCAGAGGGTGGTGATCAGTGAACATTACAACATCACCTGACCCTAGACCAACATACTGTATATAGAGAAGTATTGAAGGGCAAGTATGAGTGCAAGGAGTTTTTTCTCAATAGTTCAATAATTTCTCTGGGCCGTATTGAAGTTTTTGCTAAAATAGCACACAGGCATCTCAAAGCCCTGATCATTATCCTGAAGCAAAACTGCACCAGTCCCTAGGCCACTGGCATCATAGCTAATTTAAAGAGTTTATCAAAATTGAGAGCTTGAAGCACTGGGTGACTTGATGGGATGGCTTTGACTTTAGAATAGGCATTGTCACATTCTGGCTTCCAAACATGCTAGACTCCTTTCTTAACAAATCAAGTGAGGGGAGCTACAAGATCAGAGAGGTTCTGGACAAAGCATCTGTAGTACCCTACCATACCCAAGAATTGTTACAACTATCTCTTATTTTTGGGTTGGGGGCAAATTGACTATGGCCTGAACTTTAACATCAGGTGGACTCACTTGGCGTAAACTGATCACATAACCTAGGTACTGCACTCGAGCCCTTACAAATTCACATTTAGTTAAATTAAGCACTAGATTAGCAGAGGACACTCTGCAACAAGGCATCTAGTTGGCTCATGTGTTGTTCCCAGGTGTTGCTAAAGATAACATCATCATCAGTGTAAGTGACACAACCATCTAAATCCTTGGTGAGATCATACATCAGCCTTTGGAAAGTGGCAGGAGCATTCGTCATACAATAGGCCATGACTTTACATTTATAAGTACTGCCACCAACCACAAAACAGGAAATTTCTTGGTCCCTTTCTTTGAGTGGGACATGCCAATATCCCTTCATCAAATCTACTTTTGTGATGAACTTAGCACTGCCTATTGCATCCGCACAATCGTCTACTCTAAGAAGTGGGTAGGTATCAGCCTTGGTAAGGGAGTTGACTTTACGGTAGTCTATGCAGAACCGATGTGACCTATCGGGTTTTGGAACCACCATGACTGGGGAGCACCACTCACACTGACAGGACTCGATTAACCCTTGCTGCAACATGTATTTCAGTTCCTCTTGGATGATGGTCTGCTTCAGAGGACTAGCCCAGTAGGGTGACTGCTTCACAGGACAGGCATCTCCAACGTCCACGTAGTGCTATGCCACTTCCGTCCGTCCTGGGGTGTCCCGGAAGACATTAGGGAATTTCCTGAGTAGGGCAACAAGCTCAGCACATCATTCTGTAGTCAAATGGGGGAGTTTATCAGCCAGTGTACTCCAAGCATCCTGGTTTTCTCTCCAACTGGTCATCTGGTCCAAAGTCAAAGGGCAGTCCTCGTCCTCCGCCAACTCGACAGCCGACACCACACATGCAGCACTAGAGGGGGTCCACATCTCGCCTGTGGTACTCCTTTAACATATTTACGTGGCACAGTCTTCGTTCCTTCCTCCGGTCTGGGGTTAAAATGGCATAATTCACTTCACCTACCCTCTTCTCAACTATATAAGGGCCCGCAAAACTTGCCTGCAGAGGCTGACCATGAATGGGAAGCAAAACAAGAACTTGATCACCTGGGTGGAACACTCTGTTCCTAACTTTCTTAGAGTGGTCATACCATCTCTTCATCTTCTCCTGAGATGTTTCCAAGTGTGCCCTGGCTACTTCCATGCTATAGGCCAATCGTTCTTTAAATTTTGACACATAGTCTAGCAAGTTAATCTGGTCATCATCCTTGATCCATTGTTCTTTTAGGAGTTTAAGAGGTCCTCATACCTGACGGCCAAAGATTAACTGAAATGGGGAGTAGCCTAAGGACTCACTCAGTGCCTCTCTGGTTGCAAAAAGTAGGAAAAGCAAACATTTGTCCCATTCCTTTTCATGAACACACAATTTCTTTAGCATACTCTTCAATGTTTGGTGATACCTCTCAAATGCACCCTGACTCTGAGGATGACATGCTGAAGATGTGATCTGGGAGACTTCTAACTCCTTAAGGGTTTGTCTGAACAGTCTGGAATTAAAATTACTGCCTTGATCTGATTGAACTCTCTTAGGGAGACCAAAATGCGTAAAGAAAGTCGGCATCTCTTTTACAACCAATTAGCTGAAATATTCCTTAAGGGAATGGCTTCGGAATATCTAGTGGCCATGTCTAATATTGTGAGGATGTACTGGTGGCCTGAGGAGGTTTTAGGCAAAGGGCCAACAATGTCCACAAGGACTCTAGTGAACTGGACCTCAGACACAGGTAGAGGAATCAAAGTAGCCGCAGGGATGGGCTTATTGCTCTTACCGACTAGCTGACAGGTGTGACATGACCTACAGAAATGGGAGACATCTCGACAGATTCCAGGCCAATAAAAATGCTGCCAGATGCGGGAGAGAGTCTTCTTCAACCCTAGGTGACCTGCTAAAGAAGAGCCATGAGCAGTGGACATAACTTTTTGCCTATAGGGTCTTGGAACCACCACCTGATGTACAATCTCCCACTCGTTATCGTGAGCAACACTAGGAGGCTCCACTTTCGCATTAACATGCTTTTTTGGCCATAAATAATAACATTCTGTCAGTTAAGACTCACATTCATCGTCCTTAACTGCTGAGTCAATTAAAGTGGCAATTTCTGGATCAGATCTTTGTTTATCAGCTAATCCTGCAAATGTGGGGAGAATCATCAACCTCTGAGTCATTTAACTTGGTGAAAAAGGTATCACCAAGCCCAATATCATCAGCAGCATTTCCAGTGCCATTACTGTCAACATTACCACGGCTGGCCTTTGCCGTCATAGCTCTAGTTACAGCACACACGGGAAATACTGTACCGTAGGATCCAACTCTTTAGTCTTATCCTCACAGGGGAGTTTTTGACATGCAGGGAACAGCATTCACCTGGCCTCCTGCCAAGTCATTACGCAAAAGGAAGGTGACCCCTTGTACAGGAAGCTGGTCAACAACACCCACATGCACTGACCAGTAACTAACTCTGACTGGAGCTTCACCTCAACCAGAGGAACAGATACAAACTCAGTTATACCCTGCAACAAGACACAGTCATTAGGGTCAGCTACATCAACAATCCCCTTCAACATTAGTGACTGAGAAGGCCCTGTGTCTCTTAGTGTAGTGACTTCCTTACCACCTTTTCCATCAAGTGACTCTAACCTCTTAGATATAAAGTTAGCAAATAAATGATTTGGGGAGGAGTCATTTGGTGAACTGCTTGGGGGAGGACACTCTGATGGAGTCTCATTACCACTCTCACTTGAACCTGATGGCTGCACTGCTCCAGTCCTACTAGTGTCTAACAATGGCTTTACAGGAGTCTGTCTCTCAACGCTGACAGTTCCACTCTGGCCTTATCAACAATATGCACCTGCTGGGGTGATGTCTGACTACCACTAACAATATCTGTGGATGGCTGCTCTCCGTTGGTGTCAAAAGATCCCCAAGAGTTTACCAAAGTAATAGGTTTCACATTGGAACTTTTCCCTCGCTTTTTCCAGCACCAATCCTCCAAGTGCCCTGTTTTCTGGCAGTACTGCCAAAATCTGTCACCTTTTCTTGACCCTCCTCTGGCAACATTGTCCTCACTTACTTTCGTGGAACTAACATACTCTGGGGTTGCAAGGTTCCTGCTAATGTCACTTGACATTAACTTGCCTTTACTAGATGAAGGGTTCACAAAAACTGGTTGATTCACTTTCCTACCCTTAACAAATGACTGAGGCTTACATTCATGCTTATGAATTATAGTAAACAAATGACTGGTGCTTACATTCATGCTTATGAATTATAGTATAGTTAACAAATGACTGAAGCTTACATTCATGCTTATGAATTATAGTATAGTTATCTGTTACAACAGCAGCCTCAGGTAGGGTATCTAACTCTTCCTCTATTAATTGTGTTGCAATATCCCTGTCTATTTTATCAGTGAAATTCTCCAAGATCACTAACTCTCTCAATTTGGAGAAAGTACGAACGTTCTTAGAGTGTAACCATTGGTTACATAAATCTGTGAGTACTCTAGCATATTCCACGAGTCTGATCTTTCTGTTTGAAAGTGGATCTAAACTTAAGCCTATATGCCTCTGGCATGAGTTCATATGCTTTTAGAATGGCCTCTTTTAAACGATCATAGTTAAGCACTTTGATCAACTGGTAAAGAAATATAAGCCTCTTGAGCCTTTCCTTTCAAAACAGTACTGTCCAAGAGTCTTGTGGCCACGAGAGACGACCTGCCACCTTTTCAAACACATGGACGTACTTAGTGACGTCTTGCTTATTAAAGGGAGGTATCAGCTTATTGATCCTAGCAACATCAAAAGATTCACAGACAGATGAACTACTAGGTAGAGGTGTACTATCGGAGTGCTTCAGTCTGATTTCATGATCCATTTCTTTTTGTCTCATTTGAGCTTGTAATTCTAATTCTTTCATTTTAGCATTCCATTCTTGCTCTCTCATTTTGGCTTGCACTTCCAATTCCCTAAGCTTAATCCTGGCTAACTCAAGTTGCACTTTGTCACTAGTATCATCAGCATAATCACTGGGGCCAGGTATCTCCTATGCCAAAGGCTCAGGGTCAACAACTTGTTCAGTATCAATTGGCTCAGGACTAACTATGGAGGACTCACTTTGCTCAAACATGTTATCCAATATTAAACCAGGTAACCTAATCTTAGTGACTGAGGCAGAAATTCTCAAATGTAAGGCCTGGGCAAGCAGTCTGAGCTCGTGTTTCATAAGTGTTTTCACTCTGGTTGGGGTAGGCTTAGAATAAAAAAATGCTATCACATCACTATCACTGATTAGGGTCATGATAACTGATCATAGTTAAGTAGGTAAGAGTAAGCACTGTGTATGTGGCCAAGATTATTAGTATGTCACAGAGCTATCCTGGCGAGGTTGCCAAATTGTTATGGGGGTATATATTATGGTGCACTCTTAACTCTTAATTAACCCCTTAACCGTGAGTCGTCACTTCCGTGACACTTGGGCGCAATGGATCATACCGCGGAGTGTCACTTTTGTGGTTCTGTGTTGTTTTGAATTCACCCGGGCTTTCAGGTGGTGACATGTATCATCTATCAGCACTGCCAATGTCCAACAATAGTCAGAGCTGCTAATGTCATAAGTACTCCCATCCATTGTTGACAATTTAGCCATTTATCCCCATTCTAGACTCCCCTCCCTACCTCCCCTCCATTACCCTCTCGTGTCGTCTGCTCAGCTGCTCTGCACTACGCAAATCTTCCCCGGATTTTTCCACTGATTTTATCCATTGAAATGAGCCCTATGCCCTATTCTTATACAAAATAATATACAGTATATATATAAAAAAATAAGGTAAGTGATAGTGCCATACACCTGGAATTGGCTAATTATCACTTGGCAACATCCAACCTGCACTCGTTCACTAATTTCCCCTGCTTTTCCCCCCGTGAAATATGCCGTATGAGCTATTCTCGTAATATCTTCTATATAAATAAACAGCAAATTCTGTCTGTCCATCCATCTGAAACCCCTCTAACTCGGGACACACTTGCTCAACATAGACATGTTATACCTTTTTGGAATCAGGATGATCTTGGGATTGAAAATCTACCCTTCATCTGGTGCTTGAACAGTTTGTGAAATTCTGTCTGTCAGTCCGTGTGTCTGAAACCCCTCCAACTCGGGACACACTTACTCTACATAGACATATTATACCTTTTTGGAATCAGGATGATCCCGGGATTGAAAATCTGCCCTTCATCTGGTGCTTGAACAGTTTGTGATTTGAGGAACTCAGCTCAATTGAAGTTCCATGGAGTTTGTGATCTGAAGAACTCAGTTGAGGGCTAATTGGGCTGGAGGCCTAATTAGCCCTCTGCGGGAGCTAGCTTAAAAGTACGCACGGAGTGCGGACTTTTAAGCTAGTAAATGTATATAAGAAAGGAAGGGAGAAGCCTGAGTGATATTTATATTCACCTGGAACTACCTAATTTATTATGTATTGTCTAGATTTCCTACGACTTATTTCTTAGCATATACATTAGCAGCTGACATTTTCAACTCTTGGCTACCGAGATACATACATTCAGTTCACTGTCATCCTTCAAGGTGGAGTCACATCGCAGTTGTGCCCCTCCATTTCTGCCGCTTTTGCACCCACAATAAAAGACCCTGTGACCTCTACCCGTACTAAACATCGTGTGGGAAGCAGTAAAGGACAGTAGATATATATAAGTGTAATAAAGTACTAGAAATAATAAAGTGTGAGTGTGTACATGAATAAGAAATGACAGAATGCGAGCGGCGAATTAACGCGAGTGGGAGGCTTGTACGCGCTCGTATTTTACATTGCTTTCACAGTGTTTTTTTTTTTTTTTTTTTGAGTATGGATTCTAAACTACTTGGAAATCATTGAATAGTGTTTCTAGTGGTAATATAAGGCAGTGGTATTCATGTTACGGAATGTCGGGAAGTGTAAAGTGGAGACTTCGTTACCCAACTTCAGAAGTTTCCACAAGTCCTACTGTAGTCGACAAGTGCTAAAAAAAACATCCCAGGAGAAGGCTGAAGGTATGTGCCATATGTATGTGTAATTATAATACGGTATTCTAGGACTAATAACTGATTTTTGGCAGATTATGGCCCCCCCTGTAGCGGGGGGAACATAATCTGGCCGCACTATGGGGTGGTACTACTACTCTGTGGCCAGATTGTGTTAGGAAGAATTCCGCCACCATATTCCTGCATGTCGTAAAAGGTGACTAAAAGGGGCGGGGTGAGGGGACTAGGGATCCCCTCCTCTGTTTTTTAGTTCCTAAAATGAGACAGGCCAGAGAAAGGGATGGGGGATCGAGTTATCCCCATACCCTGAAGATTGGGTCTATGAATATGTGTGTGGGTGTAGTACAATTGAGGCTAAAAGGGAGGAGATTGGAAGACTGTTTGTGAGAAGAAAGTTGGATGTGTTAGCTTTGAGTGAAACAAAGATGAAAGGGAAAGGTGAGTCTACGTTTGGAAGTGTGAATGGAAGATTGTCAGGTGTTGATAGAGGAAGGGCAAGAGGTGTGGCCTTGTTAGTGAGCCTGGAAGCACAGCAGTGTGTGATTGAATGGAAGGAGGTGTCATCGAGACTGATGTGGGTGAAAGCGAAATTTGAACGTGAGTTGTGGGTATTTGTGAGTGCATATGGGCCTGGTAGTGAAAGGGATGAAGAAGAGAAGGAGTCTTTCTGGAATGATGATGATGAGTGTTTGCAGAGCTTTGGAGCGAATGTGAATGTGGTAATGATGGGGGATCTGAATGCTAGAGTGGGAAATGTAGCAGTTGAAGGTGTAGTTGGTATGCATGGTGTGCCTGGAAGAAATGAAAATGGGGAACGAATGATAGGTGTGTGTGTTGAGCGAGAGATGGTGATTGGGAATACCTTGTTTGAGAAGAAAGATATAAGTATACATGGGTGAGACAGGAGGGTGGAAGGGTTGTTGACAGAGCATTGATGGACTATGTGGTTGTGTCCAGGAATGTAATAGGAAGATTGTTGGATGTGTGAGCTTTGAGAGAGGAGGGTGGAGGTATGTCTGACCACTACCTGGTGGAGGGAAAGTCGAGAGTAGGTAAGAGATGGGTGAGAGCTAGGAGAGTTAGGTGTGGCAAGGAGGTTTTGAAAGTGAGTGAGTTGAATAAAAGTGAGAAAATGATAGAGTATCAGGAGAAATTGAGAGATAATTGGAATGCAGTGAAAGATCAGGAGAGTGGCAGTGTGGAGGGGGAATGGCAGTTGTTTAAGAGTTCTGTGGTGGGGCATGTGGAAGAGGTGTGTGGTGTGAGACGAGTGGGTGGTGGTGTAAGAAAGGGAAGTGAATGGTGGTGCGAGGAAGTAAGTATGGCTGTGGCTGAGAAGAGACATGCATATGAAGTGTGGTTGCAGAGGAAGGGTGTGGTGTCGTATGAGAGGTATAAGGAAAAGAGGAATAGGGCAAGAAGGGTTGTGCGTGATGCTAAAGTGGCAGCAGATGAGAGGTGGGGTAGGTGGTTGACTGAGAATTTTCAAAAGAATAAGAAAATGTTTTAGGAGGTCAAAAGGGTGCGAAAGGGAGAGTCTGGGAAGGAGGAGCGAGTAAAAGCAGAGGATGGAAGGATGTTAATTGAGATGGATGCAGTAAGGAAGAGATGGGCGGAGTATTTTGAAAGATTGTTAAATGTAGAGGAGGAAAGGGAGGCTGAGATTGTGGCAGATGGAAGGGTGCAAGGAATAGATGTGTTGGGAGAGTTGAATGAATCTTTGATCATGATGGAGGAGGTGTAAGAGGCAGTAAAGCAGATGAAAACAGAGAAAGCTGCAGGTATGGATGGGTGTGCTGTGGAATGCCTGAAAGGTGGTGGAGCGACTATTGTTGACTGGTTAGTAAGATTGTTGATTCTGTGCTTTGTGCAAGGTATGGTGCCAGTTGACTGGGCAAGTGCTTGTGTGGTCCCATTGTATAAAGGTAAGGGTGATAAGTATGAGTGTACTAGCTTTAGAGGTATAAGTCTGTTGAGTGTTGTAGGGAAGGTGTATGGTAGAGTGTTAATTAAGGGAGTTA
>JAGKTI010002025.1:8323-28807 GCA_018397915.1 Birgus latro
GATATTCGCAGGTTTAAACGTACAGAAATGACAATGATTAGGTGGATGTGCAGTGCGTCCCTGCGTGCAAGGCCTGGGGGGGGCTGGGTTTACGATAGAAGAGTTGAGAGGTAGGATGGGACTGGAGTGTATTGGTGTTGTGATGAGGAGAGGTAGGCTGAGGTGGTTTGGACATGTGGAGAGGATGGGGGATGATAATTGGGTACAGAGGGTGAGAAGTGTTAATATTGGGGGAGGGGTTGGGAGGGGTAGACCGAGAAAGACATGGGACGAGGTCATTAAATGTGACTTAAGGGTTAAGGGACTGAATAGGGAGGCTGCCAGAGATCGAGCAGCGTGGAGAGCCGCCATTAGGTGATCAAGGCCGACACATGCAAGCATGTTGGAGCCTTCAAAAACGAAACAATATATATATACACAGTAGGCGCGGAAAGTATTGACTTTTTTGCCGACGTCATTCTTTTTCGTGTTAAGTGAAGTAGGGTCAATACTACCCTCCCCTGTGATGCGAAATGAGCTGACGCTTTTTCAACGGGAGCTGGCAACCCTGCTTGATAGGTTTGGCACCACAGGAGCAGGCTCAGTAATGTTTGGGCAGCCACAGGAGGAGGATTGTCTCTGTGTGTGATGCACCACGAGGGCATGTTTTGACTCAACTAACACAGTTATTTGGTTACCTACCACATTCTCATCATGCCTAAAGTAACCACAAGCAAGGACAAACATGAGGAAGTGATTACTTTATACAAAGCTGGCCACAAACTCCCACTTATTGGAAATCAGATGGTGTTAGACTGAGGACAGTGCAGAGACTGGTGAAGCGGTTCAAGGACAGTGGGGAGGCCATTCCTCCCACTCCACTTCCCAAGCCTGTGAGACCTCATAGGACAACCTTCAGGACCCGTCAGCTGATCTCAAGGCAAGTTAGCAAGGTTCCAAGGCTAACAGCACGGGATTTAAAAGAAAAGAACCCACAGTTGCTGGCAGATGTGTGTCAGAAGTGTGCAGCAGCTGTTGCATGACGATATGGGCTACAGGAGTTTTTGTGCTCGTAACAAACCACTGCTAACTGCACTTCAGAAGAAAAAGAGAGTAAATTTTTGTATGAAATATCTTGCCTGGAGTGAGGAGCAATGGAAAACTGTGCTTTGGAGTGATGAGTCAACATTTACTATCACTGGTACCCCTTCATCACGGGTGTACCACAAACCAGGTAGTGACCCCCTGGATCCTAAGTACACTTCCAAGTTTGTTAAATACCAAGCCTCACTCATGGCTTGGAGCTGCTTTACATATTATAGTGTTGGTAGGTTGGTAATTCAACCTGCAAATGAAAAAGTGAACCAGAACAGTTATTTGGAGATCTTATGTGATGTTTTAAATGACTCTTTTGATAAAACTAAGGCAAGAATATTTATGCAAGATTCTGCCCCTGCACATGTTGCAAAGTCAGTGAAACAGTGGCTAACAGACTGTGAGGTTCCCTTTATTCGAGATTGGCCCGGAAACAGCCCAGATATCAATCCCATTGAGAATTTATGGGCGCACATGAAGCGGCAGCTGCGTAGTATGGACACATCATCTTTGCCTAAACTTGAGGCTGCAGTTATGGAGCAGTTTTAGTCCGTCTGTTCTGCAAAACTACGCCATCAGTCTCCCCAGACGCCTCAAGAAGATAATGAAGGTGAAGGGGAATGCCAGTAAATACTAAATTTAATGGTGAGTGTTAATTTATTTGTTTCTCCTTGCTAACCACAAGAATGTTTTCCTTTTTTAAGATGGCGTCAACACTTTCCATGCCTACTGTATATATATATATACATATATATATATATTCTTAAGCCAATGCCTTTTTCTGATTCATGCACACACATATTATTGGATGGGTGGTTTGTCACTTTTTTGGGGGGATAACTGGCCAATACACATCAACTGGTGGACCACAGCCCAGCGAGGTCTGTTTGAGTAGTACAGTAAGACCGCACTGTAACGGACTAATTGGGGCCCAAGCCAGTCCAAAATACAGTAATCCCTCCAATATCCGATGTATTAGAGCAAAAGGCATGTCCGAATATTGGTTTTGTCCGGATATTGGGCCCTGAAGCTCCAGCACTGGTCATTCATGACCCTAACCTTACCTAACCTAAATCAGAAAACTACCTTCCTACCTCCCTACTGGACATGTATAGCATTTATTTAGGTCCCTTTTCACATAAATAATGCACACAAAGCATGAATTAATTGAATTTTAACCAAAAAATGATGATTTAGAGGTGAGTGAGATATTGGTGCTCAGAACTTGCCAGCATAGTATAAGTAAGTATCTGACATGGAAATCATCTTTTCTCACATTTTATGCACTAAATTACTGGGTACAAAGCATCAAATACAGTAAATGATGTAAATTGCTACCAGAAAAAGGTTAGGTTAGGTTAGGTTAGGTTATGACCAAACATAAAATTCACTGCCTTTCACCTTTTTCATAGCTGGTGCACTTAAAAACCATGCATGAAAAAATTTAATTGCAAGCAGGAAATTATGATTAACATTTTTGGTAATTTTTAAACACATTTACAGCATGACAAAACAGGTTAGGCATGAAATTCTTTATGGTAAGCATAGGTTAGGTTAGGATAGTTTAGATTAGGTTAGGTTATGACCGAACATGAAATTCACCGCCTTTCACCTTTTTCATAGCTGGTGCCCTTAAAAACCATGCATGAAAAAATTAAATTGCAAGCAGGAAATTATGATTAACATTTAGGGTAATTTTTAAACACATTTACAGCATGATGAAAACAGGTTAGGCATGAAATTCTTTATCTTAAGCATAGGTTAGGTTAGGTCAGGACCGGACATGAAATTCACTGCCTTTCACCATTTTCATAGCTGGTGCACTTAAAAACCATGCATGAAAAGATTAAATTGAAAGCAGGAAATTATGATTAACATTTAGGGCAATTTTTTAACACATTTACAGCATGATGAAAACAGGTTAGACACGAAAATCATTATGGAAATCATCTTGCACACAGTTTATGCATCAGATTAATGATATGGAAAGAACAAAACAAGGAATTTTGATGAAGTTAGGGTACTTACGAAAAAGAAGCCGCCGTCTGTAACTCACTCTATCATCTCAGACTTTGACACGAAGAAATTGCACCACACAACCTTAGCAATTTACAATCACCAGCACTTCTCACCAACACTTTCCACAACGTTTTTTTTTGCATAACTGGGATCACATCACTTCACTGCACTGTACATAGCAGTAAATTCCCGTGTGGTCTAGTGACGAGTCCTGGAGCCTTGTGAACTCAGAAGCAGCTTTCAGCTCCGTTCCACGTACCAACACACCTGCGGCACGTTGTTGTCGATACCAAATCAGCGTGGATCGGTCGATGTCTGCATACTTAGGACTAAACATCACCTTCCTCTCCACGTTTCGTTTGATCTTCGAAGCGAAATCAGCCATGTACTGCTGTAGTTTGTCTCGGGACTTCTTGATATCAAACAAGGTGGAACGAGGGAGATTGAATTCATGACGAATCCGTGATGTCGGCCACCCGGCGTCCATCTTTTCCAGTACCCTTCCCTCTTCTCCTCCAGAGTCAGAACCACTTTTTTCCTCTTGTCAGGTGGCGGGGCCATCATCACACACATGATGAAGGTGAAGAGCAGTATCAAGCACTGTAGGAGGTAGGGTATCACCACAAAAGCAATCACTTTGGCTGCCATTGTCGGAGCTGTTCATGAGGCAGGAGCTGAGTGGGAAATGTGGACCGACAGAGAGGTGCCACGCGCGTAAACACAGCTGATCGGCGCGCGCGGGAAATTCAAACTGACGCGGTCCAAAAAAATTGATTTTTTTTTTTTTTCTGAATTTTTCCGCATTTTGCGGGTTGGGCAGCCCACGATATCCGAATAGTGAGGGTGTTCGAATATTGGACATCCGAATAATAGAGGGATTACTGTATGCGAAATTCCAATAAAAGCAGCATCCGGACTTACCCCTGCTAATCGGGACTTTTTCCGATATATCAGACATTAGTCCGGATTGCATCAGTGGTTTTCACCACCATTGCAGTATTGTATTGTGTTATACCTTCACTACATTAATCAAATGGTATAATAATTTTGTACTGTGCACTGAAAAACATGTCTTTTACTTGTCTTATTGTGGTGAACATACAGTAGATGAAGTTGTCAGGCAGTCCGGACTGCTTTCTGGCTTTATCGGACTTTTTCCGATATATAGGAGTTTAGTCCGGTAGCTCCTCGAGTCCGATAAAAACGAATTCCGGTCTACTGAAGTCCGTTATATCAAGGTTTTACTGTATTGTTTATTTGTGGGTCCCAGCGCCGAATATAACACTCCTACACCTCCGACAACACATGATGGCCGAGTGGGAACTATTCAGAAGAAATTAAAGAACTGTAGTTATACAGACCTGTTACCTCTGTCTCTGACATTCTGCAGGGGGTTATCGCTAATTGCGGGGAGGAACTACCCATTACAAACATTTCTCTGCACAGACTGTACGGTAATTTATAGGTTTTGATAAAACACGCATTTGGTTGTTACGTTATGTAGAATCATCTTCTCTTTATACTAGAGGGCTGTTACCAGTTCTTTTATATTGTAATACGTATTTCCATAATATTTTATGTAAATTTTCCTCCTTTAATATAATAATCACACATTTATTACCCTCTTAAATTCCATATCCTATACACAAATGTGTAGATAATATCAACTCCACACCTGCTTTATACGAAGTATTTAAGAGCACTGGACGAGAAGTATGAAGTGTTCGCCATGAAACGACTCTGAAATACAGGATAAAAACTTTCTGTAAGAGTGGGAAAACTATTTATAGCAAGAAATCTAGCACTGCCACCTGTGTCTTGGACAGTCATAGCATGCAAGACAGACAGAGAAGGGGGGATGGGGAGAGAGAATAAGAGGAGTGAGGAAGGGAGAATGAGAATGAGGGAGGAAGAGAGGGAGGCAGGGAGACAGAAGGAGGGGAAGAAGGTGAGACCAGTTCTCTTCACACACAAAAGTAATATCAGAGCAAATGAACTTTGGCTGAATGGATGGATTAAAAACATTTTTCACAGAATATCGCCAGAAGGTAATTAATAGCAAGAAGTATGAGAGGAGAAATGAGGTGCGAAACACAGGATATCATACATCTGGACATGAAGTCAGTGTTACCAGATAAAATCTGGAAGAGGCAAATCTGAAGTGTGTAAGAAAACTTGTGGCCAGTAGTACATCTTAAGACTAAGGTCCAGCTGAGGGATTCTACTGCACTGGTTATATCTTACGATTACGATCACAGCTAAGGGACTTCATTGCTTTAATTGCATCTGAAGACTACAGTCACAGATGAGGGATTCCACTGCACTAGCTGCATCCTAAAACTGGGCTCCATTGCACTAGCTGTATCCTAAAGCTACAAACACAGCTGAGATATTCCCCTGCCTCATTACACCATAAGACTAGCCACCATTCCATTGCTATGGTACAATCACAGCAGAAGGACCCTGTTTCAGACTTAGGTATTTTTACATGCTGTTAGTGTTTCTAATACTATATATAACAAAGGAACTATTGTACAGTCAGAGAAAGTTCCGCATTGCCCATTGTTCAGAGCATTGGTGGTTGACGAAAAGTCACAAAGCAACAGCTATACCCCACATGTCTGGTAACTGTGAGTGGGAGGAGGGTGTGACCGGAGGTGGAGGGGGTTTGGAGAGTTGCTTATGTCACAGTACTGTATCAATAGCCAATGAAGTGCATCCGACGTATTCTGAAAGTGCAAAAGCGGTATGTTGTTTGTATGGTATCACACTAATGTTTACATTACTGCATATATAATACATGTTTACTGTCAAAGCTATGCTCCTTTGCCTTTGTTTTTTAATGTTCGATAGTAATGATAGTTACGGAGACTTATCTTATAAATAGGAATTCCCGTGTCATTCTGTCTTTAGGATAACGGAAAGACTCTTAAAAGCTCATATAGTTTTATTTTTTATTTATTTATTTATTTTTTTAACTACCCTAGACTCTAAGTTCGAGGTGAATAATTACCAGAATCACACTGGAAATGTTTGCAGGCCGTTGTTTATAGTGGGATGAGAGGATGAATAATTAAACCAATTTATAAGAATATTCTATCTATCTATCTATTGCCAGACGCCTCAGTCCCGCACGGGGTGGCCACAAACTAATCGCCTCCATGTCGCTCTGTCCCCCGCCATTTAACTACCCCTCTCCCAACTCACACCCCCCTCTCTCATATACCTCTCCACTCCATCCCTCCATCTCATCCTCGGCCTCCCCCTTCCTCTTCCCCCCTCCACCTCACTCACATACACTCTCCTCGTCAGTCTTTCATTCACCATCCTCTCCACATGCCCAAATCACCTTAACGTGTTTCTCCTAACGCTTCCTATCACGTCCACAACCACACCACAACGCTCCTTCACTTCCTCATTTGTTAGTCTGTCTCTCCATGTGACTCCACATGCACCTCTCAAACAACTCATTTCCACTGTTCTCACTCTTGACTTCTGTCCTTCCAACAGGGTCCAAGCTTCACTTCCAAGAGTTGGTATCACAATACTGTCATGTAACAACTTTTTCACTTCCATGCTCACCTCCCTGTTTTTTATCAATGCTTTCAACGAACCAGCAACCTTCCTTCCCTGCTTCACCCTTTCGAGCACTTCACCCTCCAGACTTCCATCCTTACTCATCACACTACCCAAGTACTTAAATGCACTCATATTCGCCATATCCTTCCCATCCAGTCTCACTGTACATTCACTGGCTTCACTTCTCTCGAAGACCATCACTTTACTATTCCCTACATTCACCTTTAGATTCCGTTTCTTACACACTCCCAAACTCATCTACCAAGCCTTGTAGCTCCCCTTCATCTTCGCTCAACAACACAGTATCATCTGCAAACAACAGCACAGGGAGTTTCCAAACACTGCCCTCTCTCACTAGGGCCGCTCCAACATCCACTGCCCGACCTTGTATCTCTTTTATAACCCCATCCATGTACAGATTGAACAACCATGGAGACATGACACATCCTTGTTTCGATCCAACCTTCAAATGGAAAGATTCACTCAGTTTGCCATCCACACGCACTGCAGCCTTAGCACCCTCATACATACTCTTCACTGCCTTCAACAACTTCCCATCCACTCCATATATTCTTAATACCTTCCACAATCCTTGTCTATCCACCCTGTCATATGCCTTCTCCAGATCCATGAAGGCTGCATACAACTTCTTTCCCTTCTCTTGAAACTTTTCCACTAAGGATCTAAGAATGAATATCTGGTCTACACAACCTCTTCCCTTCCTAAAACCTCCTTGTTCTTCTCCAACTAATTTCTCTGTTATTTCCCTAATGCTGTCAATAAGTATTCTACCATATACTTTTCCTGTTACACTGAGAAGGCACATGCCCCTATGATTACCACACACTGCTTTTTCCCCTTTTCCTTTGTACAGAGGAATAATTATACCTGACTTCCAATCCTCCGGGACTCTACCCTCCTCCCAAGCCAATCTGCACACCTTCCACATCCATTCTATTATTATCTCTCCCCCATGCTTCAGCATTTCACCACACACTCCATCAATTCCTGGGGCTTTCCCCATTTTAACTTTCTTCATTGCTTCCACCACTTCCATCCTACTGATTTCTTCCTCTCTTCTCACAACCCTCCTTCTCCCCACCATTCCCTAGCCACTTATACTTGCATTACTTTTATTCTCTGTGTTCAACAGTTCATTAAAGTGTTCTCTCCATCTGTTTACTTTTTCTCCCTTCTCCACTAGTAATCTACCATTTTTATCTTTTACACCTCCACTGACTTCGTTGGCACCCTGTCTAGCTCTCTTTACCTCCTTCCAGAACATTTTCTTACATTCCCTCCACTTTGCACTCAAATTCCTTCCATATTCCTCATCCACTCTCTTCTTACTCTCTCTTACTAATCTTTTCACCTCTCTCCTCCTTTCTACATATAACTCTCTCGTCCGTCTCTCAGCTTCTTCGACACCCCTGTTCCTTATCCACTCATTATATGCTTTCTTCTTTTGTGCCACAGCCTCTCTCACCTCTTCAGTCCTCCATGCTGTTACCTGAACCCCCTTTCGTCTTCTCTTCACCCCACACACCACCTCACATGCTGCACAGACTTCTTCTGTGAATATCTTGCACACACCTTCCACATCCCCCATCTGCTCCAATTTATATTTACCCAATCGCTCTTCCACTTCCCTTTTATATTCAGCCTTTATTCCATCCTCTTGGAACTTTTCTACCCTCATTGTAAGAAATACTTCCTCCTCTCCTTCCCTTCTTCTCTTCCTCCATCTTGTTTGGATTCTGATTCTGGCCACCACCAAGAGGTGGTCAGAAAGTCCACTCCTCCAACCTCTATATACTCTTGCATCCATTACACATCTCATCCTTTCATCCACACACACATAGTCAATCATTGCCTTCCGTTCATTCATTCCACCGTCCACCCTTCTCACCACTCGCCATGTATACCTATAAGAATATTACATGTACATATACAGTAATCCTCCCACTATCCGATGTAACAGAGCCAAAGGCATGTCTGGAAAGTGGTCATGTCCAGATACTGGACCCTGAAGCTCCATCAGCGATCATTCCTGATCCTTACCTAATCTAACCAAAATCAGAAAACCACCTACCTACCTCCCTACCGGATATGCATAGCACTTATTTAAGACCCCATTCACATAAATAATGGACACAAAGCATGAATTAATTGAATTTTAACCAAAAAATGATGATTTTGAGGTGAGTGAGGCAGAGGTGTTCACCACTTGGCAACATAGTGTAAGTAAGTATTGGACATGGCAGTCACCAAGAAAATCACCCTTTCTTACATCTTATGCACTAAAATATGGGATACAAAGTGTGAAATAAATAAATTGTTACCAGAAAATGATGGTTTAGAGGTGAGTATGGCAAAGATGTTCACCAGTTGACTACATAGTGAATATAGGTAAGAGACATGATAATCACTGAGAAAATCACCTTTTTCACAGCCTGTGCACTCATATATTGGACACAAAGCATGAAATAAATAAAATGTAACCAGAAAAATTAAGAGGTGAGTAGGGCAAATATGTTCACCAGCTGACAGCTTAGTGAACGTATGTAAAAGACATGATAATCACAATGGAAATCACCTTTTTCACAACCTATGCACTCAAATATGGGACACAAAGTATGAAGTAAATAAAATGTAATGAGAATGAGGATTTAGGAGTGATTATGGAAAATATTTGGCAGTTGACAGTGACATGTCCGTGGTGGCTGTTATTAATATTACCCCCACCTCTAAGGCTTTCACAGTGTTGATAAATGCTCTTGAAGCATGTACAGTAATTCAGTGTTTAACTGCACTTAATCCTTAGCACTGAATTATTGTTTAAACAAAAACAAATAATACCGCGAACCATCTCAACAGTGTTTACTCATCACGGCAGTTCACAGATAAATGGCGGGAGAGGGTGGGAAGGGAACACAGCTGTTCGGCAGCGCGCGCCAAATTTCAGCGTACGGGTCAGAAATAATAGGATTTTTTTTTGGGGGGGAAGGCGAATGTCAGCCTATGATGTCCGGACAGTGAGGTAACCAGATATTGGTCGTCTGGATAGTAGAGAGATTACTTATATATACACTATATATATATACAGTAATCCCTCCAATATCCGTTGTAATTGAGCCAAAAGCATGTCCGGATATTGGTCCTGAAGCTCCAGCACTGGGTTTTCATGACCCTAACCTAACCTAACCTAAATCAGAAAACTACCTTCCTACCTCCCTACTGGACATGTATAGCACTTCTTTAGGTCCCTTTTCACGTAAATAATGCACATATAGCATGAATTTATTGAATTTTAACCAAAAAATGATGATTTAGAGGTGAGTGAGTCATAGGAGCTCAGAACTTGCCAGCATAGTATAAGTAAGTATCGGACATGGAAATCATCATTTCTCACATTTTATGCACTAAATTATTGGATACAAAGCATCAAATACAGTAAATGATGTTAACTCCTACCAGAAAAATGGTTAGGTTAGGTTAGGTTAGGTTAGGTTATGACCGGACATGAAATTCACTGCTTCCACCTTTTTCCTAGCTAGTGCACTTAATAACCATGCATGAAAGAATTAAATTAAAAGCAGGAAATTATGATTAACACAATGTTAGGTTAGGTTAGGTTAGGACCGGACATGAAATTCACTGCTTCCACCTTTTTTCTAGCTGTTTTACTTAAGAACCATGCATGGAAAAATTAAATAGCAAGCAGGAAATTATGATTAACATTTAGGGTAATTTTTTAACACATGTACAGCATGATGAAAACAGGTTAGGCATGAAAATCTTTATGGTAACCATAGGTTAGGTTAGGTTAGGACCGGACATGAAATTCACATCTTCCACCTTTTTTCTACCTGTTTTACTTAAGAACCATGCATGGGAAAATTAAATTGCAAGCAGGAAATTATGATTAACATTTAGGGTAATTTNATATATATATATATATATATATATATATATATATATATATACAGTAGGCGCGGAAAGTGTTGACGCCATCTTAAAAAAAGAAAACATTCTTGTGGTTAGCAAGGAGAAACAAATAAATTAACACTCACCATTGAATTTAGTATTTACTGGCATTCCCCTTCACCTTTATTATCTTCTTAAGGCGTCTGGGGAGACTGATGGCGTAGTTTTGCAGAACAGACGGACTAAAACTGCTCCATAGCTGCAGCCTCAAGTTTAGGCAAAGATGATGTGTCCATACTACGCAGCTGCCGCTTCATGTGCGCCCATAAATTCTCAATGGGATTGATATCTGGGCTGTTTCCGGGCCAATCTCGAATAAAGGGAACCTCACAGTCTGTTAGCCACTGTTTCACTGACTTTGCAACATGTGCAGGGGCAGAATCTTGCATAAATACTCTTGCCTTGGTTTTATCAAAAGAGTCACTTAAAACATCACATAAGAGCTCCAAATAATTGTTCTGGTTCACTTTTTCATTTGCAGGTAGAATTACCAACCTACCAACACCATAATATGTAAAGCAGCCCCAAGCCATGAGTGAGGCTGGGTATTTAACAAACTTGGAAGTGTACTTAGGATCCAGGGGGTCACTGCCTGGTTTGCGGTACACTCGTGATGAAGGGGTAGCAGTGACAGTAAATGTTGACTCATCACTCCAAAGCACAGTTTTCCATTGCTCCTCACTCCAGGCAAGATATTTCTTACAAAAATTTACTCTCTTTTTCTTCTGAAGTGCAGTTAGCAGTGGTTTTTTACAAGCACAAAAACTCCTGTACCCCAGATTGTCATGCAACAGCTGCTGCACACTTCTGACAGAAACATCTGCCAGCAACTGTGGGTTCTTTTCTTTTAAATCCCGTGCTGTTAGCCTTGGATCCTTGCTAACTTGCCTTGAGATCAGCTGACGGGTCCTGAAGGTTGTCTTACGAGGTCTCCTAGGCTTGAGAAGTGGAGTGGGAGGAATGGCCTCCCCACTGTCCTTGAACCGCTTCACCAGTCTCTGCACTGTCCTCAGTCTAACACCATCTGATTTGCAATAAATGGGAGTCTGTGGCCAGCTTTGTATAAAGTAATCACTTCCACACGTTTGTCCTTGCTTGTGGTTACTTTAGGCATGATGAGAATGTGGTAGGTAACCAAATAACTGTGTTATTTGAGTCAAAACACTCCCTTGTGGTGCATCACACACAGAGACAATCCTCCTCCTGTGGCTGCCCAAACATTACTGAGCCTGCTCCTGTGGTGCCAAACCTATCAAGCAGGGTTGCCAGCTCCCGTTGAAAAAGCGTCAGCTCATTTCGCATCACAGGGGAGGGTAGTATTGACCCTACTTCACTTAACGCGAAGAAGAATGACGTCGGCAAAAAAACGTCAATACTTTCCGCGCCTACTGTATATATGTACTGTAAATATATATATATACTGTATATATATTCATCATCATTGATCCATCATCCATTCCTATGTTGCCTCATAAGGAGCATAGGAGCCCGGGGTTAGGCAAGTTGGTCCTGACATTTAAGATGAGAGTGACCAGCCTCACTCATCCCTGTGTGGCATATGTGAGCAGTAAACCCCAAGTACCCCTTGGATATAAACCATCAACGGGTCAGTCCAACTGGTGTGCTGTAATTGCCCATTAAACCACCAGGTGCCAAATTTGGTTGTATGGTTACCATCCAGAATAGTAAATGGTTTCCTGGTGTACAGGAAACCATTTGGCTTGTCACCCAGTGTAGAGTCACCCACAGGCAGAAGGAAGAGAAAAGAATGAAGGAAAGAAAGACGGAAGAGGGAGTGTAAAGTCACCTGTAGGCAGAAGGATGGAGGAAAGAAAGACAGAAAGGAATGGAAGGAATGAAGGATGGTGGAGGAAAGGGCAGACACCCAAGAGCAGCACTACATCGAGTGAGTGGATGGTGAGTGTCCCCACACCTATCACAGATATATGTAGTGTGTGTATATATATACAGTAAACCCTTCACAAGTCGAACTTTTAGAAGACTGAATCTTCAGTTAGACAAACTCAGACCACGTATGTAAGTAGGCCGAAATGCAGAAGTAGGGGGAGAAATGGCGCCAGGCGGACACGTGACGCCAGCCTGCTGCTTGCCTTTGGAGGTGGTAGTTGTGCCATTCCTACTGTCATCTAGTGCTGTGCAGTGCTCTCCTCTTGCCATGGAAGGTTCAAAGCGTAAAAGAAGTGATACTGGCACATTTAGTGGTAAGGGAATGAAGCTATAAAAAGAAAAATGTGAGCATATGACTTAGTGTTAAGTGATCATGATTGAATGCCTTAGTGTTAAGTGATCATGATTGAATGCCTTAGTGTTAAGTGATCATGATTGAAGTTCAGTACTACTATTACTGCAAGTGTTACATTGCAGTCTATTATAATGATTACATTTATTTTTAGTTCATAATGTTCAGTGAAATAAATACTGGGTACTGTTTAGAATGTTATATTAAATTGTGAACTCAGCCACCTCTGTCTCCAAAACAAACTGCCGACGAATCTGTAGTGCCTCTAATGAAAGGTAAATTAGGTGCACTGAATTGTTTCTTTTTTTTCTTTCTTTATTCATTTATACACTGTATATGCTCTTTTACTTTAGTGTTGAAAAGACAAGTAATAAGTATTATTTTTGCAATTTGAGGGGTGAAAATCCATCTCCAACACACGCTGGCGACGGGTTTGTATTCTGCCTCTATGAATGATTTTCTACCAGTTAACCACTTCAATACCGTGACGTCTATTTCTACTTTAATTTATGCTTCCTCCAGCCGATTTTACGGCACTCAGGACTGGACTCACGTACTGAAGGGTTAACGAAGGCTGTACCAACCCTGTGCACTTCCACAGATCCTCCCTACACTGACTAAAATCGTCTGGTGGCAGCAAGAACAAAAAGAAAATACACCCGACACTGAAAGGGTTCAAGGTATATTATAAATGCACTAAATTGTTTTTTGTCATAACTTGTTTATTTATAGTCTATATTCTCCTTTAATTTAGTGTTGAAAGGACAAGTAATAGGTATTATCTTGGCAATTTTTTGGAGTGAAAATTCGGTAAGAAAGGAAATTCGGTAATTCGAACCAGGGTAGAGCCCCATATAGTTCGACTTGTGAAGGGTTTATTGTATATATATATATATATATGTGTGTGTGTGTGTGTGTGTGTGTAATGTAATGGCTTTGTTTCCAAGTCACCACAAAATATAAATATATGTTATACCACTACGAATATCTCCTGGGGAAACGTCTCATCTTAAGAGGGAATGAAAGCATTGAAACCTCTCTCTGAACCCAGCAAACTCTCATAACTTTCCTGTTTACACTAACTCTACAGACATCAACATAATTGTTAAAATAAAACGCTACCATCATATTGTCAACAAGCCTTACTTAATTAGCTCAAACACACCGTCCAAGACATACATTGTTGACTTACATGTGATTCCAAACCTATCACCAAACTCTCCTCTGCCCCCAATCCCCCACCTCCCCCTCCTTCACACTTACAGTTACCAGACACATGAGGTCTGGCTGCTGCTTCATATTCACCTGTCTCATACCAGTGCTTCGAGAGGTGGGTAATGCAGAACTTTTTCCCTGACTGTACCTAGCAGTTCTGCTTGGAATTAAATTTTGCCCTTTTACCAGATGGTACCATTTCATAACTAGGATTCAGTGGGTGATCAGAGTTGTTCCTAATAACTTTATATCTCTGCATGACAGCTTGCTTATACAAGTGTAATAACGATTTCACATTTGTAAACCTCATTTACTACACACCTTTACGATTTTATTTAGTTTCTTCCTTGAGTCCATGCAGCTGTTTCCATACCAACAACAAATTGCGAGAGACTATGCAATCCTTTTATAGAACAGTTCCTGTAGCTATTTTATAATCTACTCCCAATTCATTAAGTTTCCTGACAAAAACATTCTGAAATTTGCCCTCTTATACAGTGCTTCAACATTTGATGAAAACTAAAGTTTTTGTCAGTGATGGTACCCAGATACTTGTATTCATGCACATTCTCTTCATACTCAAGCTAATAATCAAGGGTTACCGTGTTATTGGTGTCTTGCTGAAATCAACTACAATTTCCTTAGGTTTGCTGACATTAAGCTCCAAGAAGTTGTCCTTGCACCATTTGGTAAAATAATCTGTTTCCTGTCCATAGATAAGGACTTTGTTCTTACAAAGTGAGACCAGCTCAGTTTCATCAGCATACTAAAGTAACTTACAGGAGTCATGTACACATCAACAATCACTTGTACCATATAAAGAGTAATCAGAATGGTGATAGCTCACAACCCTGGGAGACAGACAGTTTTGAGTTTTTACCCATAAATTTCACATACTGGGGCCTGTGAAATAATGAACCCACAAGACAAGCATTGACATTAATTGAAATTGGTTTCTTCATCAAAAGATGGGGCTGTATGGTGTTGAATGCACTTGAAAAATCAACAAATAATATTTTTGCAAAGTACGTAACTGATCTGGTGTTGACATCTTCCATAAAGTTTAGAACAAATCTATGATTGATATTGAAGCATCTTCAATGCATCTTTTCTTCCTGTAAGCAAACTGTTGAGTATCCATGTATCCATATTATATTTACCCCCCCCCTCCCTTTTTTTTTTTTTTTTTTTTTTTAATACATATCAAAGCCACTGGTTGATAATCATTATGGTATTTTGGTGTCCTGGTGTTTGGAACCAAGACTGTCTCCGAAAATTTCCATGTCTCAGTATGTATGCCACATTTAGAGAATGTAGGAATATTTCACACAGAATTGGAGCTAGTTGTTCCTTACAGCACCTTTGCACTTATTTTATCAGGTCCAGCTGCTTTATCACGTTCAACCCTCTTCAAGCTGTCCATGATGTCTTTTGGGGTTAAAACTATTTGTTCATTTTTAGTTTTCAGGAATTCAGAGATGGTGTGTCAATGTATCGAAAAGTCATGGATGTCAGACTTATAGAAGAAATCATTTAGTTCATTGCAATAATTTTCATGATTCTGTACATCTGGTATGCCTGTTTTCTTTGTAAAACTAGTGATTTTCCTAAGACCACAGCAAGCTGCCTTTCTGTCATATCTCAATAAGTTTTCAGTTTTCTTTGTGTACCTTTTTTTTTTTTTTTTTTCATGAGACAGTCATATCAGTTTGTTTCTGTAAGGTTTTTAAATTTGCCCTATCGTTGCCTACAACACAGCGTTTCTTTTTCAGTAATTGTCTAGGTTCATTTGTGACCCAGGGTTTGTTATCTGGGTAGCATTTCACTTCGTTGCCTGCAACACAACGTTTCTTATTCAATAATTGTTTAGGTTCATTTGTGACCCAGGGTTTGTTATCTGGGTAGCATTTCACTGTTTTAGTTGGAACCACAATATCAGCACAGAAAGAAATGTATGAATTTGGGACATAACATTGTGTGATCAATAGTAGCATTTACATCATAGCACACTCTAGTCAGTCTGAGCTAAACATCCCCTAAGAGTTTCACTTGCATCTGCACTCCAGGTCTGGACAGATTTCACTCCATGTTTGGAAGTTTTTATTTTTTAGCTTTTGCATATAAATGGGTGCTAATTGAGACATACCATGGTCCTATAGTCCTAATAGTTTGAGTTTTTTAGACATATACCCTCATTTTATGTTGCAGTTACAGTGATCCAAGGTATTCTCACCTGTTGTAGTAAAATCAGTATATTGTTGGTAATGAGGAATACAGTTCTTAAAATATTATCTAACTATTGCCAGACGCCATAGTCCCGTAAGGGGTGGCCATTTGATTACAGCGACCAATATCCGGTTACCTCACTGTCCGGGCATCATAGGCTGACGTTTGGACCCCCCCCGACGCGTCAGTTTGAATTTCCCATGGACACCAACCAGCTGTGTTTTCACGCCGCCCGCCTCCTCTCGCTCTACCCCACTTCCCACCCAGTCGCTGGACCGTGCACATACTCTCATCATGGCAGCTCACGTGCTCACTTTTGTGGTGATTCCCTACCTCCTGCAGGGCTTGCTGCTTCTCTACACCCTCTTCATCGTGTGTGTGATGATGGCCTCACCTCCTGAGAAGAGGAAGAAAGTGGTGTTGACTCTGGAGAAGAAACGGGATATATTGGAGAAGGTGGATGTGGGATGGCCGACCTCATGCATCCTACGTGAATTCAACCTCCCTCGTTCTACTTTAAAATCAAGAGGTCCTGAGACTAACTCCACCAGTACACGGCTGACTTCGCTTCGAAAACCAGATGGAACGTGGAGAGGATGATGATGTTTACTTCCAAGTTTGCAAAAATTGACTGTTCCACGCTCATCTGGTATCAACAACGTGCTGCTGGTGTGTTGGTACATGGTATGGAGCTGAAAGCTGCTGCCTAGAAGTTCGCAAGGTTACATGACACCCCAGACTTCAAGGCATCTGAAGGTTGGCTTTTCGCATTCAAGTTATGGCACAGACTTGCCAACCGTAAGGCCCACAGTGAAGCTTTGGACGCCAATGAGGAGGGAATAGAAGAGTTTCCACAGAAGGTGAAGGGCTTGATTGACAGGGAGGGCCTCACTCTCGGTCAAGTCTATAATGCTGATGAAATTGGACTATTCTATCGCTCACTGTCCACGAACACTCTTGCTGAGGGGTTGAGAAGCGTATACCTGGCCACAAGCTCTCCAAGCAACGGGTGTCTGCTTTGTGCTGCGCCAATGCTAACAGCATGCACCGCCTCAAGCCCATTATTGTTGGCTGTGCAAAGCAGCCTCGGTGCCTTCGTTGGTTAATGGATGTCCTTCCTGTCATGTGGTATCATTCTATGAAGGGTTGGTTCACAACAAAGATCTTCAGAGATTGGTTTCACCAACACTTCGTCAAGGAGGTAATCCATTATCAGACAGAGACATTGAAAATCCCACGTGACCAGGTAAAGGCCCTCCTGATTCTGAACAATGCACCTGCGCATCCATCCAACAAGGAGTTGGTGGCTGAGAATGGTTGCATTAGGCGCTTGTTTTTGCCACCTAATTCGACTGCTCTCATCCAACCAATGGACCAGGGAGTGATTGTGGCAACGAAGAGGCTGTACCAACGGGGGTTTTTGGATGAGGTGATGGTTGTTTTCGAGGACAAGGACGAGACACACGAGGCCAGCGGACTGTGGAAAACCTTCGCCGCTACATCATCAAGTCTGCCATCTACAACTGGGCCAGTGTATGGAAGGAAGTCTCTGTCAACACTCTGGAAAGTGGTTGGTCTCGTCTGCTTCATGGAACTGATGTGGTGCACGACTTTCTAGGTTTTGAGGTGGATGGCTTCCATGCACAGCTTCGTGTGGGTGGAGATGATGTGGATGTGGACAAAGTGCATGAGTGGTTGGATGAAGACGAGGGCGATCCCGGGTATCAGATCAAGTCTGATATTGAGATCGCATCTTCTGTTGCCGGTCCTAGCACCCAGCAAGAAGATTCCGATGAGGACAGTGATGATGATGATGATGCGGAATCCTCTCAGTATGTCACTACTCCAGTCATCCCCAAGCTGAGCGCACTCCGGGAACATGTGGAGTTCATCCAGGTCTACCTAGAACACCCTGACTGTGACAGGGAGGTGGGACCCTTGGGACTTGCGGAGGAAATGTGAACTTTCAGGCAGCACTTCAGTAATTGTCAGAATCATCATTGCTTGCGTCAATCAACCATTGACAGTTTTTTCAGGCCCGTCACCCCCGCCATGCTCAGCCCCTGTTCCACACCAATGCCTCGCCAAGACAGGCCTTCAAGCTCCGAGCCACAGCCCAGCACATCAGCCACGGCGGAGTCACCACTGGATGAGAGTTTGCAGTTCTCCTTAGAGTCCTCTGCAGTGTGTAGCCCATCACCACATCCCTCCAACGAGCCCCTAGGCTGCCTCCAGAAGCTCCTCTCAGACTCTGACAGTGATTAAGCACCAAAGACTCACCACTAGACCACAGGGGAATTAACAGTGATGTGATGTGATTTTACAGTCATGAAAAGAACAGTAATGTGAAGGAAAACATTCTGAAAAGTGCTGGTGAAGTTCAGCGCAAGTGCCAAGGATTTAGTGAATTGTATCGGTGAATTCCTGCAGGTGCCTCAGGTGCACCTACAACTTCCTGGAGAGTGGTTGGATCATCACTACCAAAACCAGAATCACCCCAACTGGCCACATACACACTTACACTAATTATCACTACCAAAACCAGAATCACCCCAACTGGCCACAGACACACACTAATTATAAGAGAGCCAACTGGGAGGCCTTCACAACTGAAACTGAATAACACTGAAACATTAAACAGTACATCCATCACAAACATCAACACCGCTGTGCACACTTTCAATACAATTATACAGTATAAAATGCCGACAAAAGACACATCCCTAGAGGCAACATTAAAAGACACAACCCCAATTTCACACCAGAAATTCAAGGCCTCATCAGACAACGGGACACACTACGACACTCCCGAACACCACATATGCATGACACCATACAACAAATACAAGAACTGAACACTCAGATAAACAGTAAAATATCAGAACAGCAAACATTAAATTGGAATAATTATCTCCAAACACATGATCACAAAACAAACACCAGTAAACTCTACAAAACATTAAACAGCATCACACTCTCCAACAGCAACACTACACAATCACACGCTGCCATCACAACAACAGACACCATACCTTCAAACAAACAACAAGCAAACACTCTCATCAGTCACTTTTCACATGTCAGGTATTTAAACCCCCATCGTGACGACCTACGTATCATCCGACGTAAGAGACAGTTCCCCACAGACCCAGACTTTGGACATTTCACTTACAGCCAGATGAAGCACATCATCAGCAACCTCAAGCACTCATCTGCCTGTGGACCAGACAACATAAGCAACATACACCTTAAACACATTGGACCACAAGGCATACAAGCACTCACCAACATATCAAACCACAGCTACTCACACAACATAATACCCAACATCTGGAAGCATGGCATTATCATCACTATCCCCAAACCCAACAAAGACCCCACATTACCTTCCTCACACTGCCCCATCACACTCCTCTGCAGCCCCTCTAAAGTCACTGAAAGACTGATACTACAACTAGTCACACCTCACACCTCCCCTTGCCCCATCACAACATGGTTTTAGGCCACTACACTCCACAAACACTCTTCTTACAGACCTCACACAGAGAGTTTTTGATGGCATGAATTCAGCTAGGCCACCACATAGAACACTCCTTGTCACACTAGACATTAGTAAAGCTTTTGATTCCATCCCCTGCCACAACCTTACAAACAAAATATTCAACACAACCATACACAACAACACAAAAAGATGGCTGGCAAACTACTTAGGAGGGAGGTATGCACATGTAACTTTTGCTGGTCAGTCCTTGAACATCAGAAACTTCTCAAATGGCGTCCCCCAAGGATCTATCTTGTTCACCTACACTTTTCAACCTATACATGCATGACATACCCACACCCCACACACAACAAATACACATAGCTTCCTATGCTATGCAGACAACATAACACATGCACACACCAAATTGCAAACACAGCCACACAAATCCTCCAACCTTACCTCAACACACTACATGAATGGTTCACCACAAACAGACTCAAAATAGCCCCAGCCAAATCTACAGTGACCCTTCTCACAAACTGGACAGCAGAACACAGTCACATTCCACACCTCACCATAAACAACACTCTCCTACCACACACACACACACACACACACACACACACACACACACACACAC
>JAGKTI010002025.1:28872-72810 GCA_018397915.1 Birgus latro
ACACACACACACACACACACACACACACACACAAATCCTTGGTGTAACATACAATACATCAATGTCATTTAAACAACACATCACAAACATCAAAAATAAATTAACACCTAGACTCAATTCCTTGAAGTCACATGCCCATACAACATTTGGACATAACAAAGAAACCGCAGTATACAAACAATATATACACTCAGTGATGAATTATGCAAGCCTTCTTGGGCTCCTAGCCTCACTAAAACATACCACAACACTCTTCAGACCATACAAAACAAGGCCTTAAAAATAATCACAGGTTGCACAGCTACTACACCTACAGACCACCTACACCAAGAAACCAAAGTCCTCAAAGTCAAGGATCATCTAGACTTGAGAGGCACCCAAATTCTCGCTGCATCTTCCACAAACCCACAACATCCACTACACTACATGGCAGCACATCCACACACACCAAGGAACATCAAAACAACACCCAGCACACGATATCATACACAAATACTATCATCTCTTCCTCCCTGCCTGCCTCAGACCAGCTTCCAGAAGCATATTCATACTCAAATCACTCGCCGTTCCATTCAGTCACTCAAAGACAACACAGCTGCATGCACGGCCTCCTGATATCCATCCTTCCGAATGCTATCTCTCCCGTGAGGACATGGTCCACCTGGGCAGGCTGAGATGTGGACATCATCCAGCCCTCTTGAGTTATCAGAAGAGGCTGGATGACTCCGTCGCTGATGCCTGTCCAGGATGTAACACAGCACCTCATGCTATTAAGCCCATCATGAAAGACTGCATTGTACACAATCATCTACGCCAACAACACAACATACACTCCTTGAGAGCTCTGTGGAAAAGCCTTGTCTCGGCCATGGCCTTCGTTAGGGACTCGGGGGTGTTCGGTCAGACTGCCTAGGGAACAACTACTACTACTACTACTGTCAGAGTCTGGGAGGACGGAGCGGGTTATTCCTCATGACGGCCACAGCCTTGTCATAAGTACCTTAATTTCAGCAAAAATCTTTGTTTTGTTCTTCCCATTTCATTAATTTCATGCATAGACTGTGTGAAAGGTGATTTCCATAATGATTTTCATGTCTGACCTTTTGTCATCATGCTGTAAAGTGGTAAAAAATTTCCATAAATATAAATAATAATTTCCTGTTACCAATTTACTTTTTTATGCATTGTGACCAATAGTATTTAAGTGTACAACTGTGAAAAGGTGATTTTCAGTGATTTCCATATCCAATACTTACATTCAGCATGCTGTAGAATGGTGAACACCTTTCCCATACTCAAATCTTAATCATAATTTTTCTGGTAACAATTTATTTATTTGATGCTTTGTATCCCATATTTTAGTGCATAAGATGTGAGAAAGGGTGATTTTCATAGTGATTGCCATGTCCGTTACTTACACTATGCTGCCAAGTGGTGAACACCTCTGCCTTACTCTGAAAATCATCATTTATTTCATGCTTTGTGTTCATTATTTTAGTGCATAAGCTGTGAGAAAGGGTGATTTTCATAGTGATTGCCATGTCCAATACTTACACTGTGCTGACAAGTGGTGAACACCTCTGCCTTACTCACCTCAAAATCATTTTTTGGTTAAAATTCAATGAATTCATGCTTTGTGTCCATTGTTTATGTGAAAGGGGACTTAAATAAGTGCTATGCATGTCCAGTAGGGAGGTAGGTAGGTGGTTTTCTGATTTAGGTTAGGTTAGGGTCAGGAATGACCGGTGTGGGAGCTTCAGGGTCAGTATCTAGACAAGACCACTTTCCGGACATGCGTTTGGCTCTGTTACGTTGGATAGTGGGAAGATTACTGTATTTGTTTTACGGGGAGGGGCACTAACCCACTTGTTGACACGTAGGGAGCCGAGCCATTAAAATTTCCTGGTATTATCTTAACTGCATCAGGAGAACTATATTCAGTTTTCCTGTCATTATTTTAACTGCATCTGGATAACTAGATTCAATCTTCCACACTTCATCATACATGTGTTCTTCAGCAATTTTCACATTAACCTGTCAAGTCCTGACCGATTTCCTACCTCCAATACCCTCCAGTTCCGAGCAATTTTTTTTTTTTTCAACCTTCGCTTTTGGTAAGAAACATTGAGAATTCATAGAGAAATCGCCATCCTGAGCCTATAAATGGTGCTACAGGTGATGAGTCAGCCTTACCTTTCGTTCTTTCTCAGGGTATCTGGCCTCGAAGAAAACGAACTATGGAAGGGTAAACTAATTCAAGCCACTTTGAATTACGTATTTATTTATTTATTTGGCACTAATTTATGTGTAGTACAAGATTATGGTGGTTTTCACACAATTATATAGGCAATAGAAGCATTGTTCAGTCACCAAACACATCCACATATGGCACCTTCCTTTACGACATTACCACCTCATCACTTCTGTTTGTTTCTTGCTCTAGCTTCTTTATATCTTTGTCCTCCACCTCAGGAATCACTTTCACCGTGAATTTCGTCATTGGAGAGACTGGCGCGACATGTCACTGCTAACAGGTGAATTCCCGAATGTGGGGGTGAGGGGGGTCAGGTGGGGCCAGGCAGTATCCCCACTTGACAGCAGATAGAGGAAGGTCTCCCACATATGCCTGCCCAAAATCACCTGTGAAACTTGAAAATTGTGCAAATGACTGACCTTGCAATTGCGTAACGTACAGGTACGTCAATGGGTCTAGCTGTGACAAAACGTTGCGACATACCCATACGTCGACGGGACACCTCAGGTTAACATAAGGTGGGATGTATACGACTATTATGAAGCTTTTTTAAAATTCCCCTGGAAGATAGAATGGCCTCAAAGACAATCACACAAATTCAGTTTTGTCATAACAGATTTTGCTCACAACTGTGAGCACAAACTCCACCACCACCGTTTTTCCCTGATTCTGCTGATCTGTCACTTCTAATTAATTCGAAGCCATGTGTTTGATAAGCAGAGTCTTGGTCATTCTCTGTGTCAAGCCAAGTCTCAGTTAAACAGATAGCTAATGCTTTTTGGTATGCATAATTCCTTTTTTTTTTTTTTTTTTTTTTTTTTATGTGTCCGACTCTGGGCATAGGCTTCACAGCCTGCTATCAAGGCCCAGCAGTCCTCCTACATACCAACACCTCTACATTTTGCATTGGGCTGCCAGTTCATCTGCTATTTTGTAAAGAGCGGACATTGCCCGACACACACGTTGTTAGAGGAAGTTTTGGACCTCTCCTTCTATATTGTACTCTTACCCTGCCACACCATCCTAACTTTCTTCCATACCCAGTATGTCTGACCATCCCAGGAATTCCATTTAGGGCTGTCATGCCGAGGGAAGCCTGAGACAGAAGTTCGTCATGGCTGTAAATGACCCGCCCGTCGTTGTTTACATTCAGCCCGCCATCTCTGAGAGGGACGCCTCACTAAAAATTATACCTCCTAGCACAAACCAACAAAGTAATGTGACAAAAGTCATGTTCAGCTTGATCACTAGTCATATGTTGCCTGGTGTATATGGAGACACCTCAAGTCATGAAAAATTGCTTATCGTTTCGTTTCGTTTTTGAAGGCTGCAACATGCTTGCATGCGTCGGCCTTTTTGGATTGGAGCGTGTAGCATTTTATGACCGGATGCCCTTCCTGATGTCTACCAATGACCCTTGGGTGGATTCGATCCTCCGACTCTACGTAAAATAGGGGAGCTGGAAGACACACTGGTAACCCTCCAACTTCCACTAACAGACTCCTCCAGCGACATCATCACCTAGCCCCAGTACACCCAGGCCTTCACATAGAGATGGCCTTGCCTCAGCACAGTTCAGGTATGGCTCAAGGACAGGCTGAGGATTGCCCTTTCATATCCACCACTGCACTTATCACCAGCAGCAGCACGAGCACAGATATACCTCAACATCACACAGTGCTCCTGTGACACACACACACACACACACACACACACACACACACACACACACACACACACACACACACACACACACTTCACTAAGATCCTTGGAGTGACAAATGACACTGGTCTTACCTTCAAGAACCACATACATAACAAGAAGAGGTAGTGCACCTCCAAAGATGCTCTCATGGACCAGCTTTTGGCAGCAAAAAGAAACTCTCTCCCTATACTGTGAACATTATATTAGATCAGTGATATTCTGTGCCTTCTCTGCATGGGCCCCAGTCCATACTAACACCCACTTCATTACCTTGCAAGCCATATGGAACAGTGCTTTACATGTCATTGCTGGCTGCACCAGTATCACTCCCACAGCTCATCAACACTTTAAAGCTAAAGTCCTTTTTATTATAGAATATCTTGATAGGAGAGGTACACAGTTCTACATGGCAGCCTGCCACAAAGCACAACTTGGCAAATAAAAGTCACCACACAAACATTACAATACCTTCTTATAACATCCCACCTCCATGTATCCTAACATTAATAATGAAGAAACTCCTGCTTTCATTTCACATGGAAGGCAGTACAACACCTTGATTAGAACACCATATTACAAACTCCCCACCCCAACATCTGCCCATGAGATACCCTTAAATAGAGCTATCAAGCTCAACTCATACACCACCCAGCCTGTTTCAGTTACCAGTCTAGACTTAGTAGGGTGGAATCACAGATGCCACACGCTCTCTCTCTCTCAGAACGTCTCATACAGATGATGGTATAGAAATGTCTTGAGGCTGCATTGTTCATACATCCTTTACATATTTTCTCAGATACTCCTTTTCCTTCTTTATTTACTGTAAGTCTTTGTCATCCTGGTTATATGTCCAAAAATATCACAGTTCTTTCTATGGAGTTGGTAGTGTAAAATAAAGAAAACTGGCAAATAAGCTTTATGCATAGCAAAGAAATTCGAATAAGCAGTTTTTAATTAATTTTCTGTACACTAACAGCAAAATGAGAGTAAGAAATGGCAGCATATAGCAAGGACTGCCTGTATGAGTATGTACACTCAGAGGCAGTAATCTGTAACTACTCCTCATTATTATAATGTCAAAAGAGGATGCCCTTCATGATAATGCATACCAGGTATAAGTTCTGTCATTATTCTTCATATTTGCATCAGTGTCTCCCGTTAATTTTCCACATGCCTAAATTGGCACAGTATGTTTAAAGCCATTATTTTCTTTCATATTCAGTACAGTACTGAAGTTGACTGTCATTCAGTAGTGTACTCTTTACCTTTGAAAGAGCAGCACAGTATGTTGCCATTATCTAATATTATGTTCAGCTTCCCTCATACAGTAATCTCTCGATTATCCGGACAACCATTACCCGGACCATCCATTATCCATACACTGTGATCTGACTGTATTAAACCATTAATCGAACATGTTATCTCACTGTCTGGATGGAATTCCAGCATCCGACTGGAATTTATGGTTGCGCGGAAAAATCTATCTATATATCTAGGCTGCTTCCCCCAAGGAAAGGGAGGTAGCCGAGACAGGATGTCACACTCCCAATTTACTCATCTGCTGAAACACATTCATTTGCATCTTAGCCTCAAAGGGGAGAAGGGGCAGATCCTCACTGCACGAGGGTCAACTGTGCAGTGTAATCAGTGGCATCCGCAGCAGGGCCCAACAGCAGAGCTAGTTTACCCCTGCCACATCATTATAGACCCATCCCCTTACCCGCACCTGACCTGATCAGCTGATCAGACAAGTGCAGGAGAATATCCCCTCAGGGCTGCATCATCATTTATTCGTTCACAATTTCTCTCCATTAATATCTATCACGCACAACCACTCTTCCTTGCTCAACAGACATCCCTCTTGCATCCAACACTCTCTTCACACTGTCCATCCATCCTATTTATGGTCTTCCTCTCAGTCTTACACCTCTCACATCAGATCTAGCTATCTTTTTCACCAATCGCTCATTATCCATTCCCTCCACATGTCCAAAACATCGCAACACCCTCTGCTTAACTCGATCAGCCATCTCCCGAACAACTTCAGTTCTCCTTCACACTTCATCATTTCTCACTCGATCCATATGCATCACTCCACACATACTCCTCAGACAGCTCATCTCCATTACATTCAAACTTTTCCTCTATGCTACACCCATATTCCATGTTTCAGCCCCATATAATGCAGTCATTACCACAGTACCCTCATACAGCCTTCTTTTTACATCCATTCTAAGCGAATGACATCTAAACACTTTTTTCTTTCCTCCCAGCACCTTTCCTACTTCATTCATTCTCAACTTCACTTCTGCATCTGTTCGTCCATCCACAGCAACATGTGACCCTAAATACTTAAAACACTCTACCTCCTCAAGCAACTCACCATCTACCAACCTTGTACACTTCATCACTTTACTCTTATTCTCATTAACTTTCAATTTCCTCCTTTCACACCTTCCAAACTCTACCAACTGTCTCAATCTCTCCTCTGAATCAGCCACCAGTGCAGTATCATCCACAAATAGCAGCTGCTTCAGATTCCACTCTCTACCATCAGCATTCACCAGACTCAGACACTCTTGCATTCACTTCACATACAACACCATCCATTTAAATATTAAACAACCAAGGCGACATCACACATCCCTGCTGCAGCCCCACTCTCACGGGAAACCAGTCACTCACAGTATTTCCCACTCTTTTACGCACGCTCTACTATTTACATAAAATCTTTTCACTCCTTGTAGTAACCTGCCATCAAGTCCTTACAATCTTAAAACAGTCCACAAAGCCTCCCTATCAATTCTATCATATGCTTTCTCTAAATCCATGAACGCCCAAAACACATCCTTACCTTTCGTTAAATACTTTTCACAGACCTGTCTCACAGCAAATTCCTGATCCACAGATCCCCTCCCTCTCCTAAAGCCACACTGTTCATCACCAGTCACTCCCTCTGTACCCTCTCTAACTCTCTTAACACTCAGCCATACACCTTACCTACAACACTCAGCAGACTTATACCCCTAAACTAGTACATTCATACTTATCACCCTTACCTTTATACAATGGGACCACACAAGCACTTGCCCAGTATAGGGGGGGGGGGGAGTGCCCGGCCGGACAGGAACAGCCCTGCAGCACTGCCATGTCTGGCTAGTTAGTTCACCCAACGTTCACTAGAGACCCTCCTCCCTAACCCTTAGTTCCTGCGCGTTGTCTTCTCATCGAGCAGCTCTTCCCAGACAGTTGTTATGGTGATGCACGTGGTAGCTCCCTACTTGCTTCAGACCTTGCTGTTCCTTGCATGCCTCTTCCTAGGGTGTGTGATGATGGTTCCTCCACCAAGTAAGTGGAAGAGGGTGGTGTTGACTCTGGAAAAGAAGCGTGAGATCCTGAGTAAGACTGATGCAGGATGGTCCACTTCCTGCATCTGTAAGGAGTACGACCTGGCCCGCTCGATCCTACACGACATCAGGAAAGCACATGACAAACTCGCCCAGTATGCGGCAGACTTTGGCCAGAAGAACAATTGCAATACCGAACAGAAGGCCATGAGTTTGTCCTGGCATGCTGAAGTCGACTATTCGACATTGATCTGGTACTGGCAGCAATGGGTTGCAGGCGTACCAGTGAGAGACACCGAGTTGAAGGCTGCAGCTGAGAAGTTTGCCTGCCTTCACAGCGTCCTAGACTTCAAGGCATCCGAAGGTTGGCCGTTCAGGTCCAAGCTTTGACATATCCTTACCAATCGTAAGACCCAGGACGAATGTTTGGATGCTTTTGAGGAGGGAGTGGAATAATTTCATCAGAATTTGTTGGGCTTGATTGAGAAGGAGGGCCTTTTTCTCAATCAAGTCTATAATGCTGCTCAGTGCCCACCAACCCCCTGGTAGATGAGAAGGAGAAGCGTGTGCCTGGCCACAAGTTGTCTAAGCAATGTGTAACTGTTTTGTGTTGTACCAGTGCTAACAGGACACACATGCTGAAACCTGTTGTTGTTGGGTGTGCAAAACAGCCCCGTTGCCTTCGTGGGCTAATGGATATCCTTCCTGTTGTGTGGGCCTGGTTTATCTGCAAGAACTTCACATATTGGTTCCATAGGCATTTCGTCAAGGAAGTCATCCGTTATCAAGTGGAGGAACTTGGAATCCCTCGTGACCAGGTAAAGGCTCTTCTTCTCCTGGGCAATGCCCCTGCGCATCCATCTGAGAAGGAATTGGTTGCAGGTGACAGTCGCATTAGGTGCATGTTTTTGCCACTTAATTCCACTGCTCTGATTCAACCAATGGACCAGGATGTTACTGTGGCCATGAAGAGTCTGTACTGATGGAGGTTCTTGGACAAGATGATGGTTGTTCTCAAGAGTCGGGCTGGACTTATGAGGACAGAGGACACTGGAAAACCTGCGGTGCTACAACCTCAAGTCAGCTGTGTACGACTGGGTGAGTGCATGGTAGGAATTTCCGCGAAAACCCCTGAGAGTGGTTGGTCTCGTCTCCTTCAGGGACACGAGAGCAGTCATGACTTTCTGGGCTTTGACGTGGATGACTTCCACACTCGTCCTCATACCACAGGCTAGGCTGTGGATGTCGATGACGTGCCCGAGTGGTTAAATGACGATGGGGGCGATCCTGGCTACCAGGTGTTGTCAGACATCAAGAGTGCCACTTCTGTTGCTGCTGGCCAGACAGAAGAGAATGAAGAAGAAGACCTGGAGATCTGCAGTACGCCAGCCATCCCCTGCTTGAGCACATTCTGGGCACACCTTGAGCAGGTTCTTTAGTATGCAGAGCACCTGGAATGTAACAGAGAGATGGCGCCTCTTCGCCTTGTGGAGGATCTGCGTTCTGTGTGGGAGAGTGTCAGCCGATGCCTGAATTGTCACTCCTATCTCCAGTCTAAGTTTGACTCTTTTTTCAGGCCTCTGACCCCCACCCTGTCCACCTCTTCTCTGCCACCACCACAACGTCCAACCACACTTTCAATGACGGAGCCTCAAGCTAGCACGTCGTCACCCGTTGTGTGTCCCCTGGTTGTGTGTTTTCAGAGTCACCTGAAGTAGGCAGTTCATCACCACGTCCCACAGCTGCTCCCCTGGGCTGAATGTCAGGGATCCTCCTTGGCTTTGACTCCAAGTAAGCTCTTCAGGCTGTGCCACTAGACCACATGGGATTTACTGTGCAGTGCAATAGCTTCGCTAGCCACAGTACAACAGTTAAGAGTCAAGCAGATAGCGGGTTATTCAGCACGACGCCCAGTGAGGAATTGTGAGTGTTTATGTTGATTTTATTCTAGCTTACTGTACTGAACTAATATTTTATTGTATTTTACCATGATTTTATTCCATTCTACCATTATGTTTTGTGTGCCCAATGCATTCTTCTTGTGTGGCCTCTTCCCCCCCCCCAGGGCTCCAAATGGGTTAAAACCAGTGAAGGATTTTTTTTTTTTTTTTTTTATGCAAGGAAGAAGGAACCAAACACCACAGGCCTGCATACTGTTCCTTCCAAGAAAAACCAGAAACAGTACAAAAGAGAGCCAAATTCAAGATCCGTTCAATTCGAGATGCCTGGAGACACTGCGTTTGAAAGACTGGAGATCATAGGAAGTAGGAAATACAGACAGAGGAAGACAGTTCCAGAGTTGACCAGTTGCATAAATGAAGGACTGGGAATAACGGTTAACTCTTATATCCAAGGGGTGGTTGGGGTTTATTGCTCACGTAATGCCACTCAGGGATGAGTGAGGCTGGTCACTCATCTTAAATGTCAGCACCAACTTGCCTAGCCTCGGGCTCCTACGCTCCTCATGGGGTGACGTAGGATTGGGTGATGGATGGATGGATGCACTGACATTAATGTTACTGTCTTATTTTCTTAAAGCCAGTTATTGTTAATAATGTCATTATTTTTTTTTATAACCAGTGCTTGTATTTTTATACATTATTGCTATCTTCTTATGACAGAATCACCTTATTCTTATTATTATACAGTAATCCCTCCAATATCCGATGCAATAGAGCCAAAGGCATGTCCGAATATTGGTTTTGTCCGGATATTGGTCCTGAAGCTCCAGCACTGGTTTTTCATGACCCTAACGTAACCTAACCTAAATCAGAAAACTACCTTCCTACCTCCCTACTGGACATGTATAGCACTTCTTTAGGTCCCTTTTCACATAAATAATGCACATATAGCATGAATTTATTGAATTTTAACCAAAAAATGATGATTTAGAGATGAGTGAGTCATAGGAGCTCAGAACTTGCCAGCATAGTATGAGTAAGTATCGGACATGGAAATCATCTTTTCTCACATTTTATGCACTAAATTATTGGATACAAAGCATCAAATACAGTAAATGATGTTAATTGCTACCAGAAAAATGGTTAGGTTAGGTTAGGTTAGATTAGGTTAGGTTATGACCGGACATGAAATTCACTGCTTCCACCTTTTTCCTAGCTAGTGCACTTAATAACCATGCATGAAAGAATTAAATTTAAAGCAGGAAATTATGATTAACACAATGTTAGGTTAGGTTAGGTTAGGTTAGGACCGGACATGAAATTCACTGCTTCAACCTTTTTCCTAGCTGTTTTACTTAAGAACCATGCATGGAAAAATTAAATTGCAAGCAGGAAATTATGATTAACATTTAGGGTAATTTTTTAACACATGTACAGCATGATGAAAGCAGGTTAGGCATGAAAATCTTTATGGTAAGGTTACGTTAGGTTAGGACCGGACATGAAATTCACATCTTCCACCTTTTTTCTACCTGTTTTACTTAAGAACCATGCATGGGAAAATTAAATTGCAAGCAGGAAATTATGATTAACATTTAGGGTAATTTCTTAACACATTAACAGCATGATGAAAACAGGTTAGGCATGAAAATCTTTATGGTAACCATAGGTTAGGTTAGGTTAGGACCGGACATGAAATTAACTGCTTCCACCTTTTTTCCAGCTGTTTTACTTAAGAACCATGCATGGGAAAATTAAATTGCAAGCAGGAAATTATGATTATCATTTTTGGTAATTTTTTAACACGTGTCCAGCATGATGAAAACAGGTTAGGCATGAAAATCTTTATGGTAACCATAGGTTAGGTTAGGTTAGGACCGGACATGAAATTCACTGCTTCCACCTTTTTTCTAGCTGTTTTACTTAAGAACCATGCATGGAAAAATTAAATTGCAAGCAGGAAATTATGATTAACATTTTTGGTAATCTTTTAACACATGTACAGCATGATGAAAACAGGTTAGGCATGAAAATCTTTCTGGTAACCATAGGTTAGGTTAGGTTAGGACTGGACATGAAATTAACTGCTTCCACCTTTTTTCTAGCTGTTTTACTTAAGAACCATGCATGGGAAAATTAAATAGCAAGCAGGAAATTATGATTAACATTTAGGGTAATTTCTTAACACATTACAGCATGATGAAAACAGGTTAGGCATGAAAATCTTTATGGTAACCATAGGTTAGGTTAAGTTAGGACCGGACATGAAATTAACTGCTTCCACCTTTTTTATAGCTGTTTTACTTAAGGCCCATTCATGGGAAAATTAAATTGCAAGCAGTAAATTATGATTAACATTTAGGGTAATTTTTTAACACATGTACAGCATGATGAAAACAGGTTAGGCATGAAAATCTTTATGGTAACCATAGGTTAGGTTAGGTTAGGACTGGACATGAAATTCACTGCTTCCACCTTTTTCCTAGCTGTTTTACTTAAGAACCATGCATGGAAAAATTAAATTGCGTCAGGAATTTATGATTAACATTTTTGGTAATCTTTTAACACATTAACAGCATCATGAAAACAGGTTAGGCATGAAAATCTTTATGGTAACCATAGGATAGGTTAGGTTAGGTTATGACCGAATATGAAATTTACTGGCTCCCGCCTTTTTCCTAGCTAGTGCACTTAAGAACCATGCATGAAAAAAATTAAATTGCAACCAGGAAATTATGATTAACATTTTTGGTAATTTTTTAACACATTTACAGCATGATGAAAACAGGTTAGGCATGAAGTTAGGGTACTTACGAACAAGAAGCTGCCATCCTGATGTAATAACCCACTCTATCATCTCAGACTCTGACAGGAAGACCTTGCACCTGACACACCTTACCAGCACTTGAACGTTTTTTTTTTTATAACTGGAATCACATCACTTCACTCCACTGTACATAACAGTAAATTCCATCATCACACACATGATGAAGAAGGTGAAGAGCAGTATCAAGCACTGTAGGAGGTAGGGTATCACCACAAAAGCAATTACTTCGGCCGCCATTGTCAGAGGTGTTCACGAGGCAGTAACTGATTGGGTAATGGCGACCGACAGACAGGTGCCACGAGTGTAAACATAGCCGATCGGCGCGGGCGGGAAATTCAAACTGACGTGGTCCCAAAAAATCGAAAATTTTTCGCTTTTTTTAGAATTTTTTGGCATTTGGGGGGTTGGGCAGCCCACAATATCCGAATACTGACTATGTCCGAGTATTGGACATCCGAATAATAGAGGGATTACTGTATTCGGTTTTAATTTCCCTTTTCTTCACTGTACTTTTCAGTCTTCATAACTATCTATCTTACCATTTTTTTTTTTCCTTGTGATCACTTTTTTTATTATTAGTTATTAACATTATTACATTACTATTATTATAAATACCCATTCTGACTGTTTTTCAATGTGTATTGAAATTTTTTGAACCCCTGCAGCAAGAGAAAATCTCATCCATTGTTCCCTCTTTCAAAATGCCATGCACCTACACTAAATTTACTACTTTATGTAATTTAATACCAAATTCAACTGGGTACCTTGTATATATCCCAAGATATGACATTTTGAAAGTCGCGAAACTTTGAGCACGGTTTTCTGTGTTTTTTTTATTTTTGGCACTTAGCCCCCTCTGCAGCTATGTGCCTTATTTACACTCCCACACACCAGTGCCGTGTACTTCACCCCAGTGTGGTACAGTAATTGAAAAAGCTCCCAGTCCACAGTGCCACCTTGCACACATTGCAATGGTAGTGTGTTTCCTTGTAACTTGTAGTCTCTGACTGTTCAGGCAGACATGACACTACCTGTACAGTTTTTTCCATGCAGATGTGTATCCCATGTTCATCATGCAGTGATGCAAGAGGTGTCTGCTTGGGTGACCCTGCCAGGCATTACATGTAATCAGCACTGTGTCTCCTTGGTGCAGTTGGTTCAACACATCCATACTGCACCAGCAGCTTGACAAGTTCTTTTTCAAACACATAGAGAAAGACCTGTGCCAACAACCTGCCCGAACAGTTTGAATGCATTCAGCATAGTGATAGCAAGGTGTAAGAGTGCCTTTTTGTACCACCTGTGGCACTTCCTGAGACAGTCGATTACTCCAATCTGCATATTGAATTTATTTACAAGCCACATGTTTATGTTGTAATCAGTGACTGCATCAGGCCTGATCATGTTCTTGGACCTGTGGTCCTGCTTTCCACCCTTACTGAACTGTGGTAAGCATGTTGACCTTCTTGTCATGCCAGTAGAAGGCCAACATGTTCTGCATTTCCTGGTGAACAAAGCCTCCTTCTGTCTTAGCGGGGAAGGCAGGGTGATGCTTCCTATTGGGCCTGACAGGGCTGCAGGTTCCTGTCCCATGTTCAAGGAGAAACTTCATCAGTGTCTAGAAGTTATCAATGAACAGAATGTGGTTGGCCTCGAAGTACTCGTCCATTAGCATTTTCTTGGCACCTGAGTAGCCGTGCAGGGCATCACTTGAGATATCCACATCTGACACTGAGTGCACTAGGAAGTCCAGCACATATCCAATATTGCAGTCACAAATGCAATGCTGACGTTTGGATGACATGTACTGGATAAATGTCAGTCATCCCCAGAATAAAATGAGCGACTCATCCACCACCACTTTCTGGAAAGGCTGGAAAATCATGGTGAAAGATTATATTAGCATGATTAGAATTAGGTGAATTTTCCACAACCTGTCATTGGGTGCAGGTCCAAGGTTGGAGGGAAAGTGAAGGAACTGTTGTATGACAAGGTACCAGTCCCACACCATGAACTTCCCAAAGACAGGTGTGGCTGTGAGATTGTCCATGATTGAATACTCGTAGTCCTGTATGGCAAGTTTTTTTTGTTTGTGCCATCGGCAGGGTAAGAACTAGCCACACATATAATTCACTGACTTTCATGGAATACCATTCCTTTATGTTCAGTCTGTTACAGAGAGGGAGGTTGTGCCAGCATAAGATTTCTTGGTGATGGTTGATCTCATTCACCAAATACTCCATCATGGACAATGAAAAAATGCTGTGAAAAAATCCAAGATACGTGAGCTGACTGTCCCCGAGAAGTCTGCCTGAACGCCTGTCTGAGAACCATCAAAAGCAGTCGCTGCGGGCTCCTTCCCCCCTCCTTCCTTGCCAAAGTTTCCATTGTCCGCACACGTAACCTGTGGGAACTGGGGTGGTGGTCCAGCACACCCACTTGCATGCAGCCTCCTGAATGGTGGGGAGGGAAGGAAGAATAAAGTGAATCAGAGAGTGGTGATTCACCATGCAGCGATGCCTGGGGAGTGCTTGGAAATGATGCTGCCTCCTTCAGCTGCCCATGTGGTACTATGGGTGCAGGTGAAGGGTCAGGCTTTGGGGAAATCCCTTGTGAAGCATCAAGTTAGGGCAATTTGGGTTGTGGAGGCATGGAGCTTCTGCACTGCCGTCACGTAGCTGGTTAGAGAACCAAAATGTGGTGTTTATTTTGCACATGACAGCCACCAAGCCTCAACATCAGAGTCCGACATCTCGGGAGACTCCTCTGAGGTGTTGGAAGGGTAGGGAATGTCAGCAGGCATTGGGGGATCATTAGCATGCATTAAGGGATCATCAGTTTCTTTCTCAAGGTGCAGCATGGAATTGTGAAAGGAGGCATGAGAGGGCGCCCAGGGTACATCACTCTCCACGTGATAACTCCAGCCCTCAGATGTCATCTTGCCACTTGATAATGACACCATCATCATTTCTAGGACCCTGCAATTGCACTGTCACTCAGTCCCCATCCAGGACAAGTGGGAGGCTTGGCAAGGGTTGAGGTGGCAGGGGTTGGGCGGCCACTCTGTGGAGGGGAGAGAATCAGACAACGTTGATTTACAGTTCATTCTTGTTTTCACTACCATGACATGCAGGAAGCCAGTGTGGGTGCCCGCACACATCCTAGAAGCATATGTCACTGGACACCATAGAAGCAAGGGTGGAGGTGGCAGGGGTTGGGCAGCCACTTGTGGGGGGGAGAGAATCAGACAACATCAATTCACAGATCATTCTAGTTTTCACTGCCGTGACACGCAGGAAGCCAGTGTGGGCGCCCATGCACATCCTAGTAGCATATGTCACTGGACACCATAAAATGAGTAGAACTTTAAATGCTGGCGCAAAACACAAAGCAGTTGTTGTCATCCGAGCCCCACCGAACTCCTGTTTTACGATGACCATATCTGCCATCCGAGCTGTAGGGGTTAATTGAAATCCAAAGAAGAAAATAAAATGGTGTAGAATATTAGCAGAACATTGCATGTTAATGGGCATACAAGAAGAGTAGAAGCTGAACATTTTCATGACGTTGTTGATGGTTCATACCATCGTATTAACTTTCTTCTCTGGGGTAATTTGTTAATGTGGCACTTATAGGTGACTCATCATTACTATCACTTGGACTCTCTCAGTTGTGTGTGTCATTGATGGCATGACTTGAAACTGTCAGTACCATGGTGGTCAACTATCACATAAATCTAGTGCCAAATTGTCAGCTCTGCTGGACTTCATTAATATGGTGCTAATGATGATATGACTTAGTACCATATTTGTATAATTTTGTAGTAAGATACTAATGTGATAATCAAAATACTGTAATACAAGGTAATATAATGGAGTACCCTGTAGAAACCAAGCAACTGCCAGCATTTGAACATTTCAAATAAACCTCACATGCAGATCATATTCTTCCTTAGCTGTTTACTTGGGTTGTTATGCTATTTACATCATTCTAATATCATTGTATTGTGCATAAATAATGTACAAAATAGTGTTAACCAGCTGCAATTAAAAAAAAAAATTGTTAAGGCAGAGGTACCAGGAAGCCTCTTGAACTTATAAGAATATGGATTATAAACACAAACACACCTAAGTTACCGAATTGCCATCATTTTATTCACATTTCTGTATATTACTATAATAAACAGAGGATTAATATTTTTTTTAACTGTTTGACTGGTCATAGGTTTAATAGCCCATTCCCTAAAGCCACCATTACTGTAGTTTGCAGTATTTGACATTGTCTATCTATCTATCTATTGCCAGACGCCTCAATCCCGAATGGGGTGGCCACAAACAAATCGCCTCCATGTCACTCTGTCCCCTGCCATTTCACTACCACGCTCCCAACTCACACCCCCCTCTCTCATATACCTCTCCACTCCATCCCTCCATCTCATCCTCGGCCTCCCCCTCCCTCTCGCCCCCTCCACCTCACTCACATACACTCTCCTCGTCAATCTTTCACTCTCCATCCTCTCCACATGCCCAAACCACCTTAACGTGTTTCTCCTAACGCTTCCCATCACATCCGCAACCACACCACAATGCTCCTTCACTTCCTCATTTGTTAGTCTGTCTCTCCATGTGACTCCACATGCTCCTCTCAAATAACTCATTTCCACTGCTCTCACTCTTGACTTCTGTCCTTCCAACAGGGTCCAAGCTTCACTTCCATATGTCAGAGTTGGTATCACAATACTGTCATGTAACAACTTTTTCACTTCCATGCTCACCTCCCTGTTTCTTATCACTGCTTTCAACGAACCAGCAACCTTCCTTCCCTGCTGCACCCTTTTGAGCACTTCACCCTCCAGACTACCATCCTTACTCATCACACTGCCCAAGTACTTAAATTCACTCACATTCTCCATATCCTTCCCATCCAATCTTACTGTACACTCACTGGCTTCACTTCTCTCGAAGACCATCACTTTACTCTTCCCCACATTCACCTTTAGATTCCGTTTCTTACACACTCTCCCAAACTCATCTACCAAGCCTTGCAGCTCCCCTTCGTCTTCACTCAACAACACAGTATCATCTGCAAACAACAGTACAGGGAGTTTCCACACACTGCCCTCTCTCACTAGGGCCACTCCAACATCCACTGCCCGACCTTGTATCTCTTTTATAACCCCATCCATATACAGATTGAACAACCATGGAGACATGACACATCCTTGTTTCGATCCAACCTTCAAATGGAAAGATTCACTCAGGTTGCCATCCACACGCACTGCAGCCTTAGCACCCTCATACATACTCTTCACTGCCTTCAACAACTTCCCATCCACTCCATATATTCTTAATACCTTCCACAAACCTTGTCTATCCACCCTGTCATATGCTTTCTCCAGATCCATGAAGGCTGCATACAACTTCTTGCCCTTCTCTAGAAACTTTTCCACGAAGGATCTAAGAATGAATATCTGGTCTACACAACCTGTTCCCTTCCTAAAACCTCCTTGTTCTTCTCCAACTAATTCCTCAGTAATTTCCCTAACTCTGTCAATAAGTATCCTACCATATATTTTTCCTATTACACTGAGAAGGCAAATGCCCCTATGATTACCACACACTGCTTTTTCCCCTTTTCCTTTGTACAGAGGAATAATTATACCTGACTTCCAATCCTCCGGGACTCTACCCTCCTCCCAAGCCAAACTGCACACCTTCCACATCCATTCTATTACTATCTCTCCCCCATGCTTTAGCATTTCACCACACACTCCATCAATTCCTGGGGCTTTCCCCATTTTAACTTTCTTCATTGCTTCCACCACTTCCATCCTGGTGATTTCTTCCTCTCTTCTCACAACCCTCCTTCTCCCTGCCATTCCCCAGCCACTTATACTTGCATTACTTTCATTCTCTATGTTCAACAGTTCATTAAAGTGTTCTCTCCATCTGTTTACTTTTTCTCCCTTCTCCACTAGTAATCTACCATTTTTATCTTTCACACCCCCACTGACTTCGTTGGCACCCTGTCTAGCTCTCTTTACCTCCTTCCAGAACATTTTCTTACATTCCCTCCACTTTGCACTCAAATTCCTTCCAAACTCCTCATCCACTCTCTTCTTACTCTCTCTTACTAATCTTTTCACCTCTCTCCTCCTCACTACATATAACTCTCTCGTCCGTCTCTCAGCTTCTTCGTTGCCCCTGTTCCTCATCCACTCATTATATGCTTTCTTCTTTTGTGCCACAGCCTCTCTCACCTCTTCAGTCCACCATGGTGTTCCCTGAACCCCCTTTCGTCTTCTCTTCACCCCACACACCACCTCACATGCTGCACAGATTTCTTCTGTGAATACCTTGCACACACCCTCCACGTCCCCCATCTGCTCCAATCTATATTTACCCAATCGCTCCTCCACTTCCCTTCTATATTCAGCCTTTATTCCATCCTCTTGTAACTTTTCTACCCTCCTTGTAACACATACTTCCTCCTGTCTTTCCCTTCTTCTCTTCCTCCATCTTGTTTGGACTCTGATTCTGGCCACCACCAAGTGGTGGTCAGAAAGTCCACTCCCCCAACCTCTGTATACTCTTGCATCCATTATAGATCTTCTCATCCTTTCATCCACACACACACATAGTCAATCATTGCCTTCCGTTCATTCATTCCCCGGTCCTCTCTTCTCACCACTCGCCATGTATACCTATGGATCATTTTGTGCCTGAAGAGGGTATTAACTACCACCAACCCCCTCCCAGCACAAATGTCCACTAAAGCACTGCCATTCTCATCCATCTCTGCAGGCACACCCCACTCACCAACCACTCCATCCACCTTCTCATTCCCTACTTTTCCATTCATATCTCCAGTCAGAAACACTCTCTCATTCCTTTCAAACTTTTCCAAGCAGGCTTCCACATTTGTCCAAAACTCTTCTCTCACTCTACTTACACGATCTTGCGTTGGCGCATACACGCACACAATTGCCCACATTTGTAGTCCAACTTTCACTCTTACCCACACAATCCTTGACCCAATTGATCCATACTCTCTTACATTCTCCTTCCAGCTGTTGCTCACAACAATACACACTCCCTCTTTCGCCCTCTCATTCTCACCCACTCCTGCGCATATACCCCACCCATATTCCCATTCTCTCACACTCTCACCTCGCCATTTAGTTTCAGTTATTCCACATATATCCACTTTCGCACTCTCAAGCACCTGTACAATCTCTCTCTCTTTCACCTCATCATTCATACCCCTCACATTCCAGGGCGCAATCTTTATCTCATCCTTTGTCTGTTCCTTTGTCGTCAACTTTTGGTCAGTCCTGGTCTGAGGCTTGCTGTTCGTATTTTTAGTTATTTGTTTTTACGGGGTGGGGCACTAACCCACCACCAACCCTTTTAGTCACCTCTTACGACAAGCAGGGATACTGGGGGAGAATTGTAATTTCATGTTTTTTCCATAGCATTTTCAGTTTCAGGGCACCGTAGTTATGATTTTGCAAGTTTACGCTTTGCGGGCATGTGGTTTGTGGGGACTACCTGTACTTTGTTGTTTTGTATCATATTATTGCTTGGATTTCTCATATCAGAACAAATAATTTATTATTAGCTTGAATAAAATAATTTACCTAAGTGCATCTCTGGATGGAAAAGGGTAGACTAATTTCTGAATTTCTGCATAACACATAAAGCCCCAAGCCCCCCCTCCCTCCCCCCGACTCTGGGCATAGGCTTCACAGCCTGCTATCAAAGCCCAGCAATCCTCCTACATACCATACACCTCTACATGTCACCACATCAGCACCAACACCCACCATCCATATTGAATACAGGACTGCTGTCTTCTACAGGACTGGTGTATTGGTATTAGTGGAGATATTTTTACGACATGTCGGTGGGTCTTCTGGTAGATCAGTAAAGTCTGGTTTAATGAAATTCAAATCCTTAAACTGTTCCTTGCCCCAGTGGGGATTTGAACCTGGGTCCAGTAGGACTGCAGGCCAACTCTACCGATTGAGCCACCGCCTTCCCCCACCTGTCTGCAGAACATGACAAGTAATATGAAAGTTGACTAAAAATCCTTGAACTCTGCAGAACACATGCCAAGTTATATGAAAAGGTTAATTAAACTCCGTGAACTTGTGCAGAGCAGGTCAGAAAATATGAGAAGATTAATTAAACTTCAACTTTTCTTCAGAACACATGTCAGATAATCAAGGACCGACCACTGGAGCTGTTTGGAGAGTGGCAGGTAGAAGACTATGAACCTCCTGTTGCCAAAAATGGGAAGGTGCCACGCAATGACTATGGCAATGTGGAACTCTTCAAGCCATCCATGCTTCCTCGGGGATGTGTTCATCTGCCAAGTAAGTCCCCCTCCCTGCATCATGCATGCATACACATGTGTGTGTGTATGTACACACACACATTCACATCTTCTTGTAATCTAACCCTGTATCTACTTCCAGATACCATATTCCTGTAAGAGGTGGCCACAAACAAATCGCCTCCATGTTGCCCAGTCCCCCACCATTTCACTGTCCTTTTCCCAGCTCACACCCCCCCCTTTCTCATATACCTCTCCACTCCATCCCTCCATCTCATCCTTGGCCTCTCCCTCCCTCTCCCCTCCTCCTCCTTACTCATATACACTCTCCTTATCAGTCTCTCGCTCTCCATCCTCTCCATATGGCCTCCTCATATTTCTCTGGGTAAATTAGGAAGAATTGTTATTAGCTGCAGGGTCAGATCCAGCACTTTCAAAGGGGGGGGGGAGGTGATTCCCAGCAGAATTTCAAATACTACTATGTGCAATTAAGCAGTCTAAATATCAAAATTCACTTTTATTTTACTTGTTTTAACCATAGCGGTACAATAATACAGGTAAATGCAAGTGCAGTAAGATATTTATTGCATAAATTTTGGAGAAAAAAAAATATTTAATTTGCCAAAAGTAGGAGGGGTATATGCACCCCATGCCCCTCTCTGAAACCCTGCCTGAGCTGTAATTTTCCTAAAGCAAGCCTGCATGTAACCTGTCACCAAAATTCACGAATGCCACACTAGGGGGTTAACCAATCAGGTGTTATATTTTAGTGTTATCCCCCCCCCCCTCTCATATAACAAGTCATTTTGTTTACATATTTTTATCAACTTTTATTTTTATTTATTTATTTTTTTTAATATATATATAATAACTACAGTAGCATGAAACTCTTCAAACCCTCCATGCTTCCTCAGGGATGCATTCATGTGCCTCACTTTTTTTTTTATTATTAATTTATTTTTTTTCCCCTGGTTGTCTCCTTTAAAAATCCAGATTCATTTTTTCAGTACCTGTACGATTATTTGAGGCTTTACAGGTTCCATTACAGGCACTGTAATTCTTACATTTTCATTGAAACTTTTGTTTATTATGGTGCTTGAAGCTGTCATGTGACTGTAGAATTAGACTCCCATGGAAGGTTTTATACAATGTCCGTTTAGAAAGACTCTTACCTTAGGCTCAAAAAAAAAAATAGTCAACCTGTTGAGATAGGATATTAATCCCCCCTCTAAGTAGGCCTCTTTTTGACTTGACACACGTAGCCCGGCATTCCTTCCAAAGTCTGTTTTGGGTATCTCTTGCAGGTGCTTTGTCGCATTCGTCTTGATCTCATGGATGAATGTTGCTCAAGACATTTTGGAATGTCAAATCACTAGCCGGACTTTTTGAAAACTGTTATCACTGGAGATGAGACTTGGGTGTATGGGTACGACCCAGAAACCAAAGCACAGTCTTCTCATTGGAAGCATGCAGGGTCACTCCGGCCAAATAAAGCACAACAGGTCCACAGCAAGGTGAAATGTACTTGCATGTTGACAGTTTTTTTTTTTTTTTTTGACTACCGTGATGTTGTGCTTGACATATACGCACCAGAAGGTCAGACTGTCAACAAACTTTACTACCTTGATGTTGTCCATCGTCTTTGTGACGCAGTTCGGGGGAAGAGACCAGACATTTGGAAAGCGGCATGTTGGAAGCTACACCATGACAATGCCTTTGCCCATTCTTCTCAGCTGATTCAGGCATTTTTAGCCAAGCACAACATCCTGCAGGTCCAGCAAGCTCCCTACTCACCAGACATGGCTCTGTTCAACCTTTGTAACTCCACTGTAGGGTTCCTGATTTGAGACGAGAAGAGATCATGACGAATGTGATGAAGCACCTTTTTTTTTTTTTTTTTTTTATGTAAAGAAGAAGGAACCAAGGGCCATGGGCTCGCATACTGTTCCTTCCAAGAAAAAGTAAAAACAATACAAAAGAGAGCCAAATTCAAGATCCATTCATTTCGAGATGCCTGGACACACTGCGTTTGAAAGATTGGAGATCATAGGAAGCAGGGAATACAGACAGAGGGAGACAGTTCCAGAGTTGACCAGTTGCATAAATGAAGGACTGGGAGTAACGGTTAACTCTTGCATTAGAGAGTTGGATAGAAAAGGGATGAGAGTTTGTCGCCAGATGGGTACTACGTGCCCATCGTAGAGGTGGAGGGATGCAAGCAGACAGTTCAGAGGAACAGTGACCATTGACGTAGTGATAGAAGAGAGATAAAGAAGTGACAGTGTGGCGAAGAGACAAAGGTTGAAGGGAATCAGTAAGAGGAGGAGAGTTAATGAGATGAAAAGCCTTTGACTCCACCCTATTGAGAAGAACCGCATGTGGGGAGCCTCCCCACACATGAGAGTTGTACTCCATACACGGGCGAATAAAACCCCGTGTACAAGGTCAACATCTGTGCAGGGGTAAAGAAAGCTCGGAGTCGGCCCAGCACACCTAATCTCTTGGAAGCAGATTTCACAAGAGATGTAATATGTTCTTTCCAAGACAAATCCCGAGAGAATGAAACCCCTAGCATGTTCAAGGATGATGCAGGACTGAGTTGGACATTATTAAACATTAGTGGGTAATCCTGAGGAAGATTTTGTCGGATTGATAAGTGTTAAGAACTGAGTTTTTGATGCGTTAAAAATAACAAGATTATTTTTACTCCAATCAGAGATATGAGCCAAGTCAGACATTAGGTGTGCCATAGCCTCATCCCTTGTTTGCTGAAGTAACTGCTGAGATGGACGTTGCAGAAATCGAATGGAAAGGTGAAGGGTGGAATCATCAGCATATGAGTGGATAGGGTTAGATGTACAGCTTAGAAGGTCATTGATGAATAAAAGAAAGAGAGTTGGTGATAGGACAGAGCCCTGTGGAACACCACTGTTGATGGGTCTAGGAGAAGAGCAATGGCCGTCTACAACAGCAGCTATAGAACGACCAGAAAGGTAGCTAGAGATGAAGGCACAGATAGAAGGATAGAAACCGTAAGAGGGCAGTTTGGAAATCAAAGATTTATGCCAGACTCGATCGAACGCCTTTGAGATGTCAAGGGCAATGGCAAAGTCCTGAAAGGAGGATGACCAGGAGTCTGAAAGGTAGGTGAGAAGATCGCCAGTGGAGCGTCCCTGACGGAACCCATACTGACGATCAGAAAGAAGGTTGTGACAGGAAAGATGATTTAAAATTTTTCGGTTAAGAGATACCCAAAACGGACTTTGAAAAATGTTCCAGGCAATGAAATGAATGCTGGACTACGTGTGTCAAGTCAGAAGGGGCATACTTTGAGGAGGATTAGTGTCCTAGCTCAACAGGTTAGCTGTTTATTTTTTTAGAGCCTAAGGTAGGATACTTTCTGAACAGACCATGTGTGCTGATGACTTGGTGTTGATTGTGGAGAATGAGAGGGTAGCAGAGGAAAGACTTAAGAAGTGGAGAAATGGCATGGGGCACAAGGGTTTGAGAAGAAATGGATAAAACAAAAGTGATGACATTTACGGCAGATGGTGATAGTGTCACAGCAGAATGAGTAGCTATGTGCAGTTTGCCACAAGAGTGTGTGAAACTTACTCATTTTGAGCAGTGTTTGTGATAAGTTGAGTGCATAAGAGATTTAGTAGTATTAGAGGTAGACTGCAAACGAATGCTGATTTTGCAAGTGTAGTATGTAAAGGAGAGCGAGCAGGAAAGGATTAATTTTGATGGAGAGTCTCTTTGAGTATGCGGAGGAGTTTTGTTATTTGGGGGACATATGTGCTGGAGCTAAGTCAGTACCAGGGGTAAGAAGTGGTTGGTAGAAGATGCTTGCCTCTCCTGACATTGAGAGGGGTCTCCATTTGTGCCAAGGAGTTCTTGTATGCAGCATGTGTTAGGAGTGTAATGGTGTATTGGAGTGATACTTGGGCAGTAAAGGCAGAGGATATCCATAGGCACAGACATACTGAAATGAGAATGGTCAGATGGATGTGTAGTACATCCTTAAATGTCAGGCCTGGGAAGGTAAGGATTGTGAGTGCAAGGTTGAGAGGAAGGATGGGACTTAAATGTATTAGTGATGTGATGATAAGAGGTAGATTGAGATGGTTTGGGCATGTGGAGAGGATAGAGGATGACAGCTGGGTACGGAGGGTAGAGTTACTAGAAGCACACTTAAAATTCCTTTGGACGAGGTCATACAGTGTGAGGACTCAGACAGGCTGGTAGAGACTGAGTAGTGTGGAGAGCCTTTGTTAGATGACCAAGGCCACTTTTTAATGAAAGAAATAAAATTAAACATGGTGATAGCAAGTTAAGGTATTCCAACTGATTTTGATCCATTGAAGCACTGAAGGGGTGGGTGGGATTATTTAATAGTTAATGCCACTCAAGGCAAGCAGTTGGTCACTTTCATCCCACGGGTCTGGATCTTTATGCTCCTAACAGAGCAGTAAGCGTTTGGATGTTGGATGCTTAATTTTGCAAGTGGGTGAGTGAGAACACTATCAGACGTAGTAGGCTGGCAGAGCTCAGCACCAAAACTGTGTTTTTCTCAGAAACTAAGTTACGAAGAATCTACATACATTGTTGGAAACGTTTTGAAAAAGTATAGGTGTTATTTAGTGACATGGAAATCTACCTGCATGTTGGTGAAAAAAGCCAAACTGGGTTACCTCAGAAATTATTATAGCTATTTAGTTACTTACGAAAATCAATCTACCTGCACACTGTTGAAAAAAAAAAAAAAGCCAAACAGTGCCAAATTAAGTACTAAAACTGGGTTACATATAGGTGTTACTTTTGAAGCTTTTCTCAATGTTTGGAAAAGGCCTAGAGAGGTGGTGAAGTGGGCAGTGAGAAAGCTAGGGTTGGAAGAGTGGCTGGTTAGGGTGGTTATGGCCATGTACGTGGGTGCTCGCACCCAGGTAAGAGTGAATGGAGTTCTAAATGATGAGTTTTCCGTGAATGTTGGTGTGCATCAGGGGTCAGTTTTGAGTCCCTTGTTGTTTATCATGGTGCTTGAAGCCCTCTCACGTGACTTCACAGATGGACTCCCATGGGAGATGTTGTATGCTGATTATTTGGTGTTGATTGCAGAGAATGAAAAGGAGGCGGAGAAAAGGTTTAAGAAGTGGAGAGATGGTATGGGGGACAAGGGCTTAAGGGTAAATGCAGATAAAACAAAAGTGATGATATCTAGGGTTGGTGGCGGTACAATCAGAGGAGAGGGAGATTGGCCATGTGCAGTTTGCCACAAGGGTGTGGGAAGTAATTCCATCTTGTGTGGTGTTTGTGATAAATGGGTGCACAAGAGATGTAGTGGCATTAGAGGTAGACTGCGAGATACAGTAGGCGTGGAAAGTGTTGACGCCATCTTAAAAAAAGAAAACATTCTTGTGGTTAGCAAGGAGAAACAAATAAATTAACACTCACCATTGAATTTAGTATTTACTGGCATTCCCCTTCACCTTTATTATCTTCTTAAGGCGTCTGGGGAGACTGATGGCGTAGTTTTGCAGAACAGACGGACTAAAACTGCTCCATAGCTGCAGCCTCAAGTTTAGGCAATGATGATGTGTCCATACTACGCAGCTGCCGCTTCATGTGCGCCCATAAATTCTCAATGGGATTGATATCTGGGCTGTTTCCGGGCCAATCTCGAATAAAGGGACCCTCACAGTCTGTTAGCCACTGTTTCACTGACTTTGCAACATGTGCGGGGCAGAATCTTGCATAAATACTCAGCCTTGGTTTTATCAAAAGAGTCGCTTAAAACATCACATAAGAGCTCCAGATAATTGTTCTGGTTCACTTTTTCATTTGCAGGTAGAATTACCAACCTACCAACACCATAATATGTAAAGCAGCCCCAAGCCATGAGTGAGGCTGAGTATTTAACAAACTTGGAAGTGTACTTAGGATCCAGGGGGTCGCTGCCTGGTTTGCGGTACACGTGATGAAGGGGTAGCAGTGACAGTAAATGTTGACTCATCACTCCAAAGCACAGTTTTCCATTGCTCCTCACTCCAGGCAAGATATTTCTTACAAAAATTTACTCTCTCTTTCTTCTGAAGTGCAGTTAGCAGTGGTTTTTTACGAGCACAAAAACTCCTGTAGCCCAGATCGTCATGCAACAGCTTCTGCACACTTCTGACAGACACATTTGCCAGCAACTGTGGGTTCTTTTCTTTTAAATCCCATGCTGTTAGCCTTGGATCCTTGCTAACTTGCCTTGAGATCAGCTGACGGGTCCTGAAGGTTGTCTTACGAGGTCTCCCAGGCTTGGGAAGTGGAGTGGGAGGAATGGCCTCCCCACTGTCCTTGAACCGCTTCACCAGTCTCTGCACTGTCCTCAGTCTAACACCATCTGATTTGCAATAAATGGGAGTTTGTGGCCAGCTTTGTATAAAGTAATCACTTCCACACGTTTGTCCTTGCTTGTGGTTACTTTAGGCATGATGAGAATGTGGTAGGTAACCAAATAACTGTGTTATTTTAGTCAAAACATGCCCTTGTGGTGCATCACACACAGAGACAATCCTCCTCCTGTGGCTGCCCAAACATTACTGAGCCTGCTCCTGTGGTGCCAAACCTATGAAGCAGGGTTGCCAGCTCCCGTTGAAAAAGCGTCAGCTCATTTCGCATCACAGGGGAGGGTAGTATTGACCCTACTTCACTTAACGTGAAAAAGAATGAAGTCGGCAAAAAAACGTCAATACTTTCTGCGCCTACTGTAATGCTGATTTCACGTGTGCTGCGGGCAGGTGGAGATTGTTAGGCGTGAGAGGGTTGAACTTGCTGGTGAGTCTCTTGAGTGTGTGAAGTTTTGTTATTTGGGAGACATGTTATGTGCCAGAGGTGGGGCTGGAGTTAGCTTGGTTGCTAGGGTGAGAAGTGGTTGGAAGAAGTTCAGGGAGCCGTTTCCTCTCCTGACATTGAGAGGACACTCCATACATGCTAAGGGGTCTTTGTATGCAGCATGTGTTAGGAGTGTGATGCTGTATGGCAGTGAGACCTGGGCAGTAAAGGAAGAGGATATTCACAGGTTTAACCCCTTAACCGCGGGTCATCACTTTCATGATGGTCGGGTGCAATGGATCATACCGCGGGGCGTCACTCTGTGTTATTTTTAGTTCCCCCGGGCTTTCAGGTGGTGACTTGTATCATCTATCAGCACTGCCAATGTCCAGCAATAGTCAGAACTGCTACTGTCATCAATACTCCCATCCATTGTTGACAATTTAGCCATTTTCCCCCATTCTAGACTCCCCTCCCTACCTCCCCTCCATTATCCTCTCGTGTTGTCTGCTCAGCCGCTCTGCACTAAGTAAATCTTCCCCGGATTTTTCCACTGTTTTCATCCGTTGAAATGAGACCTATGCCCTATTCTTATACAAACTAATATATATATATATAAAAAATAAGGTCACTTTCATGATGGTCGGGTGCAGTGGATCATACCGCGGGGCGTCACTTAAGTGACTCTGTTATTTTTAGTTCCCCCGGGCTTTCAGGTGGTGACTTGTATCATCTATCAGCACTGCCAATGTCCAGCAATAGTCAGAACTGCTACTGTCATCAGTACTCCCATCCATTGTTGACAATTTAGCCATTTTCCCTCATTCTAGACTCCCCTCCCTACCTCCCCTCCATTACCCTCTCATGTTGTCTGCTCAGCCGCTCTGCACTAAGTAAATCTTCCCCAGATTTTTCCACTGTTTTCATCCATTGAAATGAGACCTATGCCCTATTCTTATACAGACTAATATATATATAAGAAATAAGGTAATTGATAGTGCCATACACCTGGAATTGGCTAATTATCACTTGGCAACATCCAACCTGCACTCGTTCGCTAATTTCCCCTGCTTTTTTTTCCCGTGAAATATGCCATATGAGCTACTCTCGTAATATAAATGTGTATAAGAAAGGAAGGGAGAAGCCTGAGTGATATTTATATTCACCTGGAACTACCTAATTTATTATGTATTGTCTAGATTTCCTACGACTTATTTCTTAGCATATACATTAGCAGCTGACATTTTCAACTCTTGGCTACCGAGATACAGTCTGTTCACTCAGTTCTCTCTCTCGTCCTTCACGGTGAAATGACGCTCCTCCATTTCTGCCGCTTTTGCGCCTATTATAAAAGGCCCTGTGGCCTCTGCCCCTACTAAACATCATGTGGGAAGCGGTAAAGGACTGTAGATATATATAAGTGTAATAAAGTATTAGAAATAATAAAATGTGAGTGTGTATATGAGTATGAAATGACAGAACACCACCGGCGAATTAGCGCAAGTGGGAGGCTCATACGCGCTCGTATTTTACATTGCTTTCGTAGTGCTTTTTTTTTTTTAGTATGGATTCCAAACTACTTGGAAATCATTGAATAGTGTTTCTAGTGATAATATCTGGCAGTGGTATTCAGATTAGGGGATGTTGGGGAGTGTAAAGTGGAGGCTTAGTGACCCAACTTCAGAAATCTCCACAATTCCTACGGTAGTCAACGAGTGCTAAAAAAAACATCCCAGGAGAAAGCTGAAGGTATGTGCCATATGCATATATAATTATAATATTTTAGGACTAATAACTGATTTTTGGCAAATATTTTTTAAAAGTCAGTCAGAGTGCGAATATCCCTGTGGGAATGGCACGGCGCACCTCCGACAACCCCGTGGTGTAGGGGTTAAACGTACTGAAATGACAATGATTAGGTGGATGTGCAGTGCGTCCCTGCGTGCAAGGCCTGGGGGGGCTGGGTTTACGATGGAAGAGTGGAGAGGTAGGATGGGACTGGAGTGTATTGGTGTTGTGATGAGGAGAGGGAGGCTGAGGTGGTTTGGACATGTGGAGAGGATGTGGGATGATAATTGAGTACAGAGGGTGAGAAGTGTTAATATTGGGGGAGGGGTTGACCGAGAAAGACATGGGACGAGGTCATTAAATGTGACTTAAGGGTTAAGGGACTGAACAGGGAGGCTGCCATAGATCGAGCAGCATGGAGAGCCGCCATTAGGTGACCAAGGCCGACACATGAAAGCATGTTGGAGCCTTCAAAAACGAAACAAAACAAAACAAAACATTGTTGAAATACATAAGATGGTTTGGCCAAGTGAAGAGGATGGAGAGTCAGAGACTAACAGGGAGAGAGTATGTGAGTGAGGTTGAGGGAGGCGAGAGGGAGGGGGAGGCCAAGGATGAGGTGGAGGGATGAAGTGGAGAGGTATATGAAAGAGGGAGGCGTGATCTGGGGGAAGGGCAGCGAAATGGCGGGGAACAGGGCAACATGGAGGCCACCCCTTACAGCTATAGATATTGCTGAAAAAGTCAATAGTTGAGTGCCAAAACTGAATTATTTCAGAAATTATTAAAGTAACAGTGGAACTATGCACAATTAGGAAATTGAAGTGACAGCCTCAGCAGGCTTCTTTCTCATACACATCTCATGCTTTCAAATGAGGCATTGAGGTTCAAAGTGAGATACGCATTGAAACACAGTTTTGAGATAAATGCTTTTTAAGATTGTGATTGATGTATCTGGCAAAGTAATTTAAGTATCAGAATGAATGTTTTACAAAAAAGTAATTCTATCTTGGCACTTTTGTCTGAAACAGGTTTCATGAGAATCAGGTGAACACCTTAAACAAAATGATAGTTGTTACTCAGTTTTGACCACATTTTTTATGCTTGTTAAGTAGGCTATAACTAATGTTTGTGCCAAATTTGATGTTATAATGTAATAATATAAAAAGGAGTTAGCTCATCATGAAGTTAGGGGTATGGCAGACTTTTAGAAAAGTAATTTTGTGATGGCATTCCCACCACCTTCAACCTCATGGCACTGACACACTCAAGACACAAGTAAGTGCAGATCTCCCTCCATATTTGCGGGGGTTAGGGGACACAGACCCCTGCGAATGGGGGGGATCCATGAATTTTGGATGCCCCCTTTCAGAAAATGCCCATACAGTATTAGATTATCCCTGTAAGCCCTTAAAAATCATTTTAGGGACCTGAAACCAGCATAAAACATCACAAACATATATTGTACTATTGAATAGAATTCTTGAATACTAAAGAAGTTGTTAATGGGTATGGCTACAAGAATTTAGTTTTGCCGAGCGCATGCGTGTGTGTGTGTATCCAACTCTGGGCATAGGCTTTACAGCTTGTTTTCAAGACCCAGTAGTCCTCCTATATACAGCACCATACACCTCCACATGTCCCCACTTCACCGCTAACACCCACTATCCATACTGAATCCATGCTAGGGCTGTCTCATACAGGGCTGGTGTATTGGTATTATTGGGGGTATCTTTATGACATATCAGTGGGTTTTCTGATAGATTAGTAAAGTTTGCTTTATGAAATTCAAATACTTAAACCGTTCTCTTCTCCAGCCGGGATTTGAACCTGGGTCCATTAGGACTACAGGCCACCTTTTGTCCGATTCAGCCACCGGACTCTCACGGCAGTGTGCACAAAGACCTTAAAAACCATTTCTGGGACCTGAAAACAACATATCACAAATATATACTGAACTTCTGTATAAAAAACATAATAGGTATGGTTATAAGAAGTTAGGGTAAAGTATGTAGCTGGTGACTTCCACTAACTGGGTGCAGGGGAAGAGACTGATGCCCCAAACATGCTGTGAATCAGCCCCGATGCTACCCCTTGGATTCCAATCAGTAAAAAAAAATTTCATGAGGGACAAACCCACAAATTTTCAGGACTGCAGATGGCGGGTTTGCGAATCATAGGGGTTACCTGTAGATACACATTTTGGGCGTCAAAATCTAATGCCCCAATATCATACTACGCTCCAGCATAACAGGCATTTTCTCAGTTGTAGTATACTGCACAGTACTTGGTACGTCAATACACATTCCCTCTTTAAAGCACAGATAGCACGTCAGAAACACTGGAGTGGGCAAAGTGAGGGGGCACAGGACCTGGATGCTTTTTTTGCAAGATGAACAGAGGAAGAAAAAACAAATTAATAAAAACAGGTGGCCTCCACTCATAAAACATCTGTAACAGTTGGACTTGAACAGCTGTAGGTTGAAGTTTGGGGGGAACCCACTCTGAGAAAGCAGTTTGGGGAGTAAACTAATTCTTATAGGCGGAAGATTTGTAACATCATACATCCGGCCATATGGTTATGTCAGGACTAAGATTTGAAATGATGATGTCATTGGGGGATCAGCCACTGATTTGCTAAAATAAAGACATCTTAATGTATCATCAAACTTCCACTGTGACTGGATAAAGCCGAGAGCAAGAGAGGAGGAGGAAGAGTGGAAGTTAGCTGCAATGGCAGCTGGCAGGACGTGCAGGTGGGGGACTCACGTGCTCTTGCTGTGCTGCCTATATTAATGCAGATATAGCAGTACCACATTGTAGGAATAAGTCTTAGGGGAGGGGAAGCCATCGGTGTGCATAACTCAAAATCACCCTTTGGGCGGTTATCACACAGTAACTGAGCACCTCAAATGTGCACTCCTTTGGCATCATTATTATGGTGCTGCTAAAGTAACACTTTCTGTTAAGCCAGGAGTTAGAAATGCATGACTGAAATAAAAAGCTTTGCTTGCACGTATAGGTTTAATGAGGAATGATCATGTCTCTTCCTAGTTTCATAGTTCCATGATGAACTTGGGATTTGGGGTTCTATCTATCTATCTATTGCCAGACGCCTCAATCCCGAACGGGGTGGCCACAAACAAATCGCCTCCATGTCACTCTGTCCCCTGCCATTTCACTACCACGCTCCCGACTCACACCCCCCTCTCTCATATACCTCTCCACTCCATCCCTCCACCTCATCCTCGGCCTCCCCCTCCCTCTCGCCTTGACATAAACACTCCCAAGTCCCATTTCAGGCCTCCTCCATTACAGTAGGCGCGGAAAGTATTGACGCTAAAGGGCCGACGTCATTTTTTTCGCGTTAAGTGAAGTAGGGTCAATACTACCTTCCCCTGTGATGCGAAATGAGCTTACGCTTTTTCAACAGGACCTGGCAACCCTGCTTCATAGGTTTGGCACCACAGGAGCAGGCTCAGTAATGTTTGGGCAGCCACAGGAGGAGGATTGTCTCTGTGTGTGATGCATCACGAGGGCATGTTTTGACTCAAAAAACAGTTATTTGGTTACCTACCACATTCTCATCATGCCTAAAGTAACCACAAGCAAGGACAAACGTGTGGAAGTGATTACTTTATACAAAGCTGGCCACAAACTCCCATTTATTGCAAATCAAACAGGTGTTAGACTGAGGACAGTACAGAGACTGGTGAAGCGGTTCAAGGACAGTGGGGAGGCCATTCCTCCCACTCCACTTCCCAAGCCTGGGAGACCTCGTAAGACAACCTTCAGGACCCGTCAGCTGATCTCAAGGCAAGTTAGCAAGGATCCAAGGCTAACAGCACGGGATTTAAAAGAAAAGAACCCACAGTTGCTGGCAGATGTGTCTGTCAGAAGTGTGCAGCAACTGTTGCATGACGATCTGGGCTACAGGAGTTTTTGTGCTCGTAAAAAACCACTGCTAACTGCACTTCAGAAGAAAAAGAGAGTAAATTTTTGTAAGAAATATCTTGCCTGGAGTGAGGAGCAATGGAAAACTGTGCTTTGGAGTGATGAGTCAACATTTACTGTCACTGGTACCCCTTCATCACGAGTGTACCGCAAACCAGGCAGTGACCCCCTGGATCCTAAGTACACTTCCAAGTTTGTTAAATACCCAGCCTCACTCATGGCTTGGGACTGCTTTACATATTATGGTGTTGGTAGGTTGGTAATTCTACCTGCAAATGAAAAAGTGAACCAGAACAATTATCTGGAGCTCTTATGTGATGTTTTAAGCGACTCTTTTGATAAAACCAAGGCAAGGGTATTTATGCAAGATTCTGCCCCTGCACATGTTGCAAAGTCAGTGAAACAGTGGCTAACAGACTGTGAGGTTCCCTTTATTCGAGATTGGCCCGGAAACAGCCCAGATATCAATACCATTGAGAATTTATGGGCGCACATGAAGCGGCAGCCGCATAGTATGGACACATCATCTTTGCCTAAACTTGAGGCTGCAGTCAAGCGCTATGGAGCAGTTTTAGTCCGTCTGTTCTGCAAAACTACGCCATCAGTCTCCCCAGACGCCTTAAGAAGATAATAAAGGTGAAGGGGAATGCCAGTAAATACTAAATTCAATGGTGAGTGTTAATTTATTTGTTTCTCCTTGCTAACCACAAGAATGTTTTCTTTTTTTTAAGATGGCGTCAACACTTTCCGCGCTTACTGTATATACCAGTATTCTTGTATTGCCAAATTATGCTGCTTTTCTTTCATTATCTAGTTAATTTCACTTTTGTCAGTCTTGTTACCTTTCATTCCTTATGTTCATCATGCCCCAGACAACTTTAGTGGATATCTTTTAACCCTTCATTTTGCATCATTCTATAGCGTACACTGGTTATTGGTTACATCATCATCATCATCATCTAATCTTGCATTGCCCCATGAGGAACTTAGGAGCCCAGGGCTAGGCAGGTTGGTCCTGACATTTAAGATGAGAGTGACCAGCCTTACTCATCCCTGAGTGGCATAACATGAGCAATAAACCCCAACCATCCCTTGGATTTAAACCTTCACCAGCTCAATCTGACTGGAGCGCCATAATTACCCACTAAACCACCAGGCGCCACAATTACCCACTAAACCACCAGGCGCCATAATTTGGTTATATGTTACCACCCAGCATAGTAAATGGTTTCCTGGTGTACAGGAAACCATTTGGCCTATCATTCAGTGTAGAGTCACCCACAGGAAGAAGGAAGAGGAAGGAATGGAGGAAAGAAAGATGGAAGAGGGAATGTAAAGTCACCTGTAGGCAGAAGGATGAGGAAATAATGAGGTAAAGAAAGACAGAAGAGGAGGGAAGGAGGAGAGGAAAGAGCAGACACCCAAGAGCAGCACACCATCGAGTGAGTGTATATATACTGTATATATAATAGATAGTGTGTAAGAAAGAAAGACAGTGGCATAAATGAAGAATGCTGTGAAGACCTTGAAGAATGGGAAGGCAGGTGATGTTGAAGTATATGCAGAGATGGTAATGGAATGAAGTATTTGCAGGATATACATCAGAAGATGTGGATGGAGTTGTACCAGTGTAGTGGAAGAAAGCCATGATGGTGCCATCACAAAATTGCTTTTCTAAAAGTCTGTCATACCCCTAACTTCTTGATGAGCTAACACCTTTATATTTTATTACATTATAACATCAAATTTGGCACAAACATTAGTTATAGCCTACTTAACACGTAAACTGCAGGGATGTGGGAGGCGGTCCTGGCACTTTCCGCCAGGGGTAATTCGTGCTCCGACTGACTTTCTTAAACTATTTGCCAAAAGTCAGTTATTTGTCCTAGAATATTATAATTATATATGCATATGGCAAATACATTCTCCTTTCTCTTGGGATGGTTTTTTAGCACTCGTCAATTACCGTAGGACTTGTGGAGAATTCAGAATTTGGGTTACAAAGTCTCCAATTTAAACTTTCCCACAGCCCGTAATATGAATACCAGTGTCTAATGTTATCACCACAAACACTATTCAGTTATTTACAAGTATCCATGCTCCCACAAAAAACACTGGGAAAGCAATTGAAAATGAGACCATCCCAATCGCTCTAGTTCACAGCTCGTATTCGGTCATTTCTTATTCATATACACACTCGCACTTTACATTCCTATTAATTTATTACACTTATATATATCTACAGTCATTTACTGCTTCCCACATGATGTTTTGTTGGGGTAAAGGTCACAGGGCAATTTAAAATGGCCGCCAAAGCGGCGGAAATGGAGGGGCGCGACGGCGACATCATTACACCTTGAAGGACGACATTCAACTGATTTAGATACGTATCTGGGTATAAAAGGGTTCAAAATCAGCCGTTATTGTATATGATATGAAATAAGTCGTTGGAAATATTGACAATACATACTAAATTAGGTTTGCCTGGGTGAATATAACTATCACTCAGGCATCACCCAAAATTTTTTATATACAGTAAGACCTCACTATAACGGACTAATTGGGGTCCAAACCATTCCAAAAAATGCGAAATTCCGATAATAGCGACATCCGGACTTCCCCCTGCTAATCCGGACTTTTTCCGATATATCAGACATCAGTCCGGATTGCATGAATGGTTTATAAACTGTTTTGACTACCATTGTGGTACTGTACTGTGTTATAACTTCACTGCATTAATGAGATGGTGTAATATATATAATAATACTGTACTGTACAATGATAAACATGTCTGTTATTTATATTATTGTGGTGAACATAGCTGAAGTGGTCAGGCAGTCCGGACTGCTACTGGCTTTATCATACATTTTCCAATATATAGGAATTTAGTCTGGTAGCTCCTTAAGTCCGATAAAAGCAAATTCTGGTCTACTGAAGTCTGTTATATCGAGGTTTTACTGTATATTTTTATCTGGAAAGCCCTGACTAATTAAAAACTACGGAGAAGCACCCAGCTGACGGCCCGCTGCGTGAGCCATTGCCACCGAGCGTCATGAAAGTGACGGCCTGCGGTTAAGTGGTTAACAAGCATAAAAAATGTGGTCAGAACTGAGTAACAACTACCATTTTGTTTGAGGTGTCCACCTGATTCTCATGAAACCTGTTTCGGACAAAAGTGCCTAGCTAGAATTATTTTTTTTGTATAATATTCATTTTGATACCTCAATTACTTTGCCAGATACAAGATACCAAAAATAAGTGCAGAAATGGTTGTGGTGTTGTGAAAACAATGATACAAGTGAAAACAATGATACAACACAAGAGGGATACATATGGGTGTTGCAAGAGAACTACATGGATGTGTGTTAGCCCCCCAAACACAAACATATGGGTATGAGACTTAAAAGTCGATGGTGAGAGCAAGGAAAATGGGACTTTTAATGAATGTGTGGGGGTTGCATACATCAGTTAGGATCAGATACCTTGAGATTCATGAAAGAGGTGAAATAAAAGTTCATGTTAATGGTAGGTGGGGACAGTCCATCCACTCACTCAATGTTGTTCTGCTCTCGGGTGTCTGCCCTTTCCTCTCTTTCTTTATTTTTTCCTTCCTTCATAGTCTGTCTTTACACTGAGTGACAAGCCAAATGATTTCCTGTACACCAGGAAATCATTTACTATGCTGGGTGGTAAAAATATAATCAAAGTGTGGTGCCTGGTGGTTAGTGGGCAATTATGATGCTCCAATCTGATTGATCCTGTGCAGGTGGTGGGGTTTATTGCTCATGTAATGCCACTCAGGGATGAGTGAGGCTGGTCACTCTCATCTTAAATTTGTCAGGACCAACTTCCCTAGCTCCGGGCTTCTACACCTCTCATGAGGCACCACAGGTTGGATGATGGATATTATGGTAGAAGAGTGTGTGCAGATGATATGGTCATATTCAGTAGATATAAGTACTGTACAGTAGTCTCTCCAATATCCGACGTAATAGAGCCAAAGGCATGTCCGGAAAGTGGTTTTGTCCGGATATTGGGGCCTGAAGCTCCAGCACTGGTCATTCCGGACTCTATCCTAACCTAAGTCAGAGAACCACCTACCTACCTACCTCCCAACCGGACATGCATAGCACTTATTTAACCCGAGGCGTCCCGTCAGCGTATGGGTACGTCGCGACGTTTTGTCACAGCTAGACCCATCAATGTATGTACCGGTACGTCGTGCAATTGCAAGGTACATAATTTGCAAAATTTTCAAATCTCACACTTGATTCTGGGTACGTAGGTGCGGGAGACCTTCCCCTATCTGCCACTGGGCGGGGACACTCAGCGACCCCGCGTGCAGCCATACCTCGTTCACTCACCTGTTAGCAGTGACCCAGGTCACACATGGCGTGCCGAGGTCTATTAGAGGAACAGATTCAAGTCACCCTGTATGCCTTTACAGGCGACAGTGATTCGCCCCTCGATGATGAGGTGGCAGTCAAAGATTATGTACAACCAGAGGAGGAGGAAAATTAGCAGCAGTGATAAAGAGGCCCTGTCACCGAGGAAGCGGCGATATTTTTGACGTATCGTGCCGCTAGAGAGGGCCAGCCAGCACCAAAACATTGTGCTATAACCTCTCTGCAGCCCCTACGTGATGTGGAGCTGGAAAGCGAGAACAAGGACGAGGACGAGGACGTGCTGCCACGTGGTATGGCTGCGAGATCATCACTCATCGCGGCCCTGAGCAGACAGCGCGTCGTACCCTAAGGTATGGGCCTATTGTCTTATTTGGGGAGGGAGTGAGAAGTGAAATGGAAAGGGCGGTAATTGAAAGGGAGAGTGGCGGGAGTAAGTCATCGCGCTCACATGGTGGTGTGAGGCAGCGGAGCGCCTCACGTGGGGCGGTGAGGGAGTGGGGTGAATCACTTGGTGTGGTGATGGAGCGGGGAGGTGAGGAGGAGCCCCTTCCCTGCACATCTTACGCTCCCCAATATTCCCGAACTTCCTCCCCACAGCCCCCTGATGGTCCCCAAGACCGTAAAGGTAAAAGAAGGGGTAAGGGTAAAGGCCGAGGGAAGAGGAGTGTGAGTGGGGAAGCCCTCCGCTATCCTCCTCCACAACCTCCCCCACCCCGACGAAGGCGACGATGTGGGCGCCGGTAATGTTACTTGGAAATGGGAAGATGGGAGTGATTTTTCTCCCATCTTTCACCTCTTCACTGAGCAGGGGTGCACTGGCTGCACTGCTCCTGGTATTCACCATGGCTCAACCAGGTTGGATTTTTTCCAATTGTTTTTTGGTGAGGATTTTGTGGAGCAAATTGTGGAGCAAACAAACCAGTTTGCAAGCAACCAGCGCTGTGAGAGTGAACGACTGGGCACAAGGAGCAGGCATTCCATTATTTACGATTACCCTGTCTCCCTGGCAGAGATGTTCATATTTTTTTCCCTGGTACTTTTGATGGGTATTTTACGTAAAAACAGAATTCCATCATACTGGACTATGGACCCTCTCATGCAGATGCCGATCTTTGGCAAGATCATGAGCCGTAATCGGTTCCAGCAAATTCTCAGCCGCCACCACTTTTACGATGCTGATGATCCTGCAAATGTAAATGACACAGATAAGATGAGGCCAGTTAGGTTGGTTTTTGATCACCTACGGCAATCATTCCATTCCTCATTTTATCCCTATAGAGACCTTGTCATAGACGAGTCTCGTGTTGTGGAGAGGCAGTATTTCTTTTCGCCAGTATATTCCCAGCAAAAGGCACCGTTTTGGGTTCAAGACTCTTTGTTATGTGTGACTGTAGGACTGGTTATGTGCAAGACATAGTCTTGTACACCGGTGCACAGACAGACATAATAGAAGATCACAGTATTGGACTCTCGGGAGCAGTGGTGAAGACAGTGATTGAAGAGTACCTTCATCGTGGTCACGTCCTCTACCTCGATAACTGGTACACTAGCCCTCTTCTCGCTCGTTATCTACACCTGCATGACACGGGACTCTGTGGTACCGTCAAGGTGAACCGGCGTCGCATGGTCAAGGAGGGGCAGAAACTAGACAAGAATGAGGTAGTCTTCTTCAAGGCTGACAACATCCTAGCAACAGTGTGGAACCACAACAGAGAAGTCTGCCTCTTGTCCACGGTTCACCGCCCCTTAATGCACCGCACAGAGTCCGTGGATTACCGCAGCGAGAGCAGGCACCGCATATGGAAACCTAAGTGTGTGCTTGGTTATAACATCAACATGCGGCTGGTGGACCAGTCAGACTCCATGATATCGTGTGTTGAGTGTGCCAGGACCACGATGAAGTGGTACAAGAAACTTCTTTCACCTGCTCGATGTAACTGCCTTAAATTGCCACCACCTGCATGCCATGACAACAGGTGTGCAGGAAACCTCTGAAGGGTTTGTCAGGGCTTGGCCAGGAGATTATAGCCAAGTATGCTGAAGAGAGAACACAGCAACGACCCCGCACTGCCCCTACTGCCCAAACTTCCTTGAGGATTTCTGCCCGCCACTTTGCCACTCCTATTCCTTCCCAGCTAAACAGACCTAGGCCCTAACACAGGTGTCGTGTGTGGTAATTCACAAGTGAGACCCCACACTCAGAGAAAAGACACCCTCTATGAGTGCGTTGAGTGTGATGTAGGTCTATGCATTCACCCCTGTTTTAAGGATTATCCCATGCTGATGCACTTCTGATATGGTGTGATTGTGATATGATGCTCATTCTCAGGAAAATATGCGACATACAGATGCTCAGTGTAATTATAAGGCCTGTAAATATGTAGATATTAGTATAAAGTGGAAATGGGTGTAAAATTAGTTGAAAATTATTATGTAAGTGCATAAATGTATTCTAAGTCGAAATATTCCTAGCAGGTGTATAAAGGTGCAATATTCTGACGCTCAGTGTAATTATAAGGCATGTATATACAGTAAGACCTCACTATAACGGACTAATTGGGGCTAAGGCCAGTCCGAAATATGCGATTTTCCAATAAAAGCGACATCCGGACTTACCCTTGCTAATCCGGACTTTTTCCGATATATCAGACATTAGTCCGGATTGCATCAGTGGTTTTCACCACCATTGCAGTATTGTACTGTGTTATACCTTCACTACATTAATCAAAGGGTATAATAATACTGTACTGTGCACTGAAAAACATGTCTTTTACTTGTCTTATTGTGGTGAACATAGCTGAAGTTGTCAGACAGTCCGGACTGCTTTCTGCCTATATCGGACTTTTTCCGATATATAGGAGTTTAGTCCGGTAGCTCCTCGAGTCCGATAAAAGCGAATTCCGGTCTACTGAAGTCCGTTGTATCAAGGTTTTACTGTATGTAAATATTAGTACAAAGTGGAAACGGGTGTAATGTTAGTTGAAATTTATGGTGTAAGTGCAAAAATATATTCAAAGTCGAAACACGAGTGGTAGCGAGTGTGCTTGCTACGTGATTATGCGCTAGCAGTGCACTAAATATAATCTTAAGGATTGTAAATAGGTGAAAACATTTACATTGGGTGGAAAATGTTATAATGTCATTGAAAGAATAATATGAAACTATAAAAAAATGTATTGTATGTTGAAGGAAGAGTCATAGCGAGTGCGCTGAGTATGCAAATATACCATGAATTATGATTGTCTAAACAAAAATGAACACTACCGCCAGCAATCCCGACAACCGCTTACTCATGATGGCAGTTGAGAGAGAACCGAGGGGAGGGGAAGGGGAGCCTGGGGAGCGCGGGAAGCGATCATAAACATAGCTGTTCGGCGCCGCATGCTAAATTCAAACTTACGGGTTGAAAAAAGGGGGGGGGGGGGTTCGGAATTTTTTGGCATTTTTGGGTTCCGAACATCCCAGCCAACGATGTTTGGTTACTGGGCGTCCAGATAGTAGGGTGATTACTGTAGACGGGTGACATGCAAGTTAGTAGAAGGTGGTAGGTGTGGCAAGGCAAGAAGAATAGATATAGATATTTTTTTTTTTTTAATGCAAGAAAGAAGGAACCAAAGGCCACAAGCCTGCATAGTGTTCCTTCCAAGAAAAAGCAAAAACAATACAAAAGAGAGCCAAATTCAAGATCCGTTCATTTCGAGATGCCTGGACACACTAAGTTTGAAAGACTGGAGATCTTAGGAAGCAGGAAATACAGACAGAGGAAAACAGGTCCAGAGTTGACCAGTAGCATAAATGAAGGACTGGGAGTAACGGTTAACTCTTGCATTAGAGAATTGGACAGAAAAGGGATGAGAGTTTGTTGCTAGACAGGTACTACGTGCCCGTCATAGAGGTGGAGGGATGCAAGCAGACAGTTCAGAGGAACAGTGACCGTTGAAGTAGCGACAGAAAAGAGATAAAGATGCAACAGTGCGGCGAAGAGACAAAGGTTGAAGGGAATCAGTAAGAGGAGGAGAGTTAATGAGACGAAAAGCCTTTGACTCCACCTTATTGAGAAGAGCTGCATGTGGGGAGCCTCCCCACACATGAGAGTTGTACTTCATACACGGGCGAATAAAACCCGTGTACAAGGTCAACAACTGTGCAGGGGTAAAGAAAGTTTGGAATCGGCTTAGCACACCTAATCTCTTGGAAGCAGATTTCACAAGAGATGTAATATGTTCTTTCCAAGACAGATCCCAAGAGAATGAAACCCCAAGCATGTTCAAGGATGATGCAGGACATAACTGTTCACTATTAAACATTAGTGGGTAATCCTGAGGAAGATTTTGTCGGGTTGATAAGTGTAAGAACTGAGTTTTTGATGCATTAAAAATAACAAGATTATTTTTACCCCAATCAGAGATACGAGCCAAGTCAGACATTAAGTGTGCCATAGCCTCATCCCTTTTTTGTTGAAGTAACTGCTGAGATGGACGTTACAGAAACTGAATGGAAAGGTGAAGGGTGGAATCATCAGCATATGAGTGGATAGGGTTAGATGTACAGCTTAGAAGGTCACTGATGAATAAAAGGAAGAGAGTTGGTGATAGGACAGAGCCCTGAGGAACACCGCTATTGATAGGTCTAGGAGAAGAACGATGGCCGTCTACAACAGCGGCAATAGAACGACCAGAAAGGAAGCTAGAGATGAAGGCACAGATAGAAGGATAGAAACCGTAGGAGGGCAGATTGTAAATTAAAGATTTATGCCAGACTCGATCGAAAGCCTTTGAGTTGTCAAGTGCAATGGCAAAGCTTTCGCCAAAGTCCCGAAAGGAGGATGACCAGGAGTCTGAAAGGTAGGTGAGAAGATCGCCAGTGGAGCGTCCCTGATGGAACCCATACTGACGATCAGAAGGAAGGTCGTGACAGGAAAGATGCTTTAAAATTTTTCTGTTAAGAATTGACTTTAAAACTTTTGAGACACAGGATGTTAAAGCAATTGGACGATAGTTAGAGGGTTGGGAATGGTCACTCTTCTTTGGGACTGGCTGAATGAGAGCAAACTTCCAGCAAGAAGGAAAGGTACAAGTTGATAGACAAAGGCGAAAGAGTTTACGTAGGCAGGGTGTAAGCACAGAAACACAGTTTTTGAGGACAACAGGAGGGACTCTATCAGGCCTATATGCCTTGTTAGTATTGAGGCCAGTGATGGCAGAAAATACATCAGCTGAAGAAATTTTAATGTCAGTCAAGAGGAAGTCAGAGGGGGGAAGTGATGGAGGAATAGCACCAGAATCGTCTAAGGTGGAATTGGAGGAGAAAGTCTGAGCGAAGAGATCTGCTTTATCAGTAGAAGAAATAGCTACAGAGCCATGAGAGTAGAAAAGAGGAGGGAAGGATGAAGAGGTAAAGTTGTTAGAAAGGTTTTTGGCAAGGTGCCAGCAGGAACGAGAAGAATTTGAGTTGGAGAGTTGAGAACATTTAGCACGGATGAAATTATTTTTAGCAAAGTGAAGAACAGACTTAGCACGATTCCGGGCAGAAATATATAAAAGATGTGATTCAGGGGTGGGTTGGCTCCGGTACCTCTTATAAACCCTCTCCTTGTTGCAGACAGCATTAGAACAAGCGTGATTAAACCAAGGCTTTCTTGCATTAGTCAGAGGATATGAGAAAGGAATGTATGCTTCCATGCCCGAGAGAATAACCTCTGTAATGCGCAAGGCACACTCAGATGGCTCCTGGCCATGGAAGCAATAATCATTCCAAGGAAAATCAGAGAAGTACTGCCTGAGGGCCTCCCAATCTGCAGCTCCAAAGTGCCACAGGCGGCATTTCTTTGGAGGGTCCACAGGCTGTACCGGAGCGATAGGACAGGTTAAGGTAATAAGGTTATGATCAGAGGAGCCCAACGGAGAGAAGAGATTAACAGTGTAAGCAGAAGGATTAGTTGTTAGGAAAAGGTCAAGTATGTTGGAACTCTCTCCAAGGCGGTCAGGGATACAGGTAGGGTGCTGTACAAGCTGCTCTAGGTCATTAAGGATAGAAAAGATGTAGGCTTGTTCACCAGGTGGATCAGTGAAAGGAGAGGAGAGCCAAAGGTGGTGGTGAACATTGAATTCTCCTAGAATGGAGATTTCAGAGAAAGGAGAAATGGATAGAATGTGTTCCATCGTAAAAGTAAGATAGTCAAAGAATTTTTGATAGTAGAATTAGGAGATAAGTAAACAGCACATATATTTAGTCAGAGAATGACAGGAAAGTCGAAGCCAGAGAGTAGAGAATTCAGAAGAATCAAGTTCAGGAACACGAGAGCAAGATAGATCATTGCTTACATATACGCAACAGCCACCTTTGGCTTTGAAATGAGAATAGAGAAAGTAGGAGGATACAAAAAAGGGTTTGCTGTCAGTTGCCTGAGACAGCTGAGTCTCAGAAAGAAAGAGGTGAGGTTAGAGGAGAAGAGGTGGTGTTCAACAGAGCGAAAGTTAGAGGAAAGGCCGCGAATGTTACAGAAATGAAAAAGGAGTGAGTCAGACAGTGGTTCCAGGCAGCTCTGTGAGTTGTCACCGGGAGAGGGGCGGATGGTGGGAGCATTTATGCCCCCCCCCC
>JAGKTI010002026.1:0-14798 GCA_018397915.1 Birgus latro
CTGGAGAGAAGGAGAGAAAAACCAACCAGAGAAAGAGAGGAACTGATGAGACTCCTGAACAGAGGCAGGGAGAGACGGAGTTGCGGTGGGATAGGGACGGGAAACGCTGTTCAGACAATGATGAATGAGAGGCATAGGTCAGGAAAGAGAGGGAGGCTGAGGAAATATTTATCAGTACAAGAATGACTAGATAAATCGCGCAGTGTGTGAAAAAAAAGTAACGATGACTTTTTTTTTTTAATTCTTTGGGCGTTCTCTTTTGCCGCATGTTAGTGACGAAAATACAGAAAAGTAAGACATAAACTTTATTAACAGTTAACTACAAATCATTACATCATTTCGCAAGGTTATTAGTAAGAGACAATAAGCATCATCAGTCAGTTTCACTACAAGCCACGTAATCTCTTTAACGAACCGTTTCTCTCCTTGATTTTACTCCTGTCACTCTGCCTGCTCTCTACCCCTCTTTCATTTTCCAGGTCTGTCTTTAATATCTGCTCTTTCTTTTTCCTTACCCCCATCATCCTCATCAGATTATGTCTTTCCTTTCTCCTTCCATTCTCTTTTATTCTCCTTCCTTGTCCTTCTCCCTTTCTAATTTCTCCCCCACTCTTATTCCTTTAATTTATATGTGTCTTAAATTCATAGATCGGATACCATAGTCAAAACTTACTCTGTAACGAACGACCTTGAAAGGATCAATAGGACTGTTACTGTTTGTCTTCATTTTTGCACTCTCTTGTACTCCTTCATGCTGTTGCTCCTTCTTTCTTTACGTTCATTCTTCCCTTCACTCCTTCTTATCCTTCCTTTTCTTCATCCTTCTCCCATTTCCCCTCCCCAACCTTTCCCCTGCCAGTTTCTTTCTCCAGTCTGTCTCTCCTTCCCTTCCTCTAACGCTTTCTTTACTAATTTCTCCCTCCAACCCTTCCTTCACTAATATCTTTCCTCCGACCCCTCCCTCCCTCCCTCTCCCCCTCCCTCTCCTCCCTCTCATCCTTCCCCTCCATCAGCCGAGCAAGACAATGGCAGCGTTGTTGTGCATTTTTGTCCGAGATGCGCAGAATCATCGCCGATCAAATATTTGGGCGAGGTGAGCAGGGCGGCGGATGGAGGCAGCGCTCGCCAGTGGGGGAGATGTCCGCTCCAGCCCTCTCCACCCTTTTCGAAGCTATCCTTATCCTTTTCCAGTCCTACTTGCCCATTCTCATCCTTTTCCAGTCGTTCTTGCCCATTCTCATCCTTTTCCAGTCCCTTCATCCTTTTCCTTACATTTTATTTCAGCCTTCGTTAACTGCCATCCAAAATGTCTGCTCCAGCCCTTTCCACCCTTTTCGATGTTGTTCTTACCATTTTCCTGCCTTCCAACCCTTTCTCATTCTTTTCCAGTCCTTTCAGCTCTTTACTAACATCTTTCCAACCCTTCTTACTCTTCAGCCCAGACCTTAGTTGTGTTTCGGGATGTCCTCTCCAGCTTTCTCCACTATTTTTTTTGCAGTTCTCTCTCTCCTCTTCCAGTTCTCTCCGCCTTCCTTCAGCCTTCCCTAGCTTTTTCCAGACCCTTCAGTGCCTTTCCCTTACTCTTTTTCTTCACTTGTCCCGGCCTTTTTGAGCATTTTTCATCTTTTTCCTGTCCTTTTCAGTCCTCTTCTATTCATCTTAGCCTTTTCGTTGCCCCTTTTAACCTTTTTATCTCTTAGTTTTCTCTTTCTTATTTCCAGCTCTTCCCAGCCTTTGCTTAGGCTCTGTTCGAATATTTCTCAATAATCACTCGCTTTTCCTCCGTCATTCCAAGCTTCTCAAGCCATCCTCGGCTTTTCTGAACTATTTCCTGTCTTCATAACTTCCACTATGCCCCCCTTTCTCAGCCCATCCCCTTTTTCCTGACCGCATCAACCCTTTTCTCTGTCCTCTCTAAACTTTTCCTGACCTCCGCAATAGTCCCTTGTGCCCACCTCACTTTATTTTTATTTTTTTTTACCTTCCCTATCTTTTCCTTGTCCCTCCACAGTTCTTCCCGTACTTTTTGTTGCTCTTTCCAGCTGCTCTCAATCCCACCAGCCCTTCAGCATCTCTCCTAGTCTCGCCTGTCCATACATCTCAAGCTCTCCTGACTCCTCACACACCCTTTTCTCCAAGCTTTCTCTAGTTCAGTTTAATTTTTCCTACACTCAGACCCCAACTCAAACCAGTCCTAATTCCCCAGTTCCTCCCTAGTCCTTACTAATTCCCTCAGTCCTTAGATATAGTGTCCTTTGCTCAAGCTTACTCACTGCAAAGGGGAGTATGGAAAATCACTCAAGAGGTCGGCAGCAGAAAGACCCGATCGAGTGAGGAATGATGATATGGCCTTAGCTCACTCTCATGCCGGACCCCGCTGAACACACACTCCCAGACGCCACTCCCAAGGGCTGAGTGCAGGGGGACGTGGGAGTGAGTGGAGAGGGAGGGATGTAAGTCTGTGGGTGAACTGAGAGGGAGAGGGAGGGCCAGTGGTGCATGTTGATTGAGTGGAGTCGGAGGGGTGGGAGTATGTGGGTGAATTGAGATGGAGAGAGCAAGCCAAGAAGGATGGGAACATCTTGGTGAGTGAGAGGAAGGTGGCTGGAGAAGGAAGGACAAAGTACTGAGTGGAGAGGGGAGGGTAGAAGTACAGTACGAGTATGTGGGAGAATAAAGAAAGAGAGAAAGAGCCAAAGAGGAAGGGAGCGTGTTGGTGAGTGGAGTGAAAGGGATATGGATATGTGGGTGAATGGAGAGAGAGAGGGAGGGGGGGGAGTCAAGGTGTTGGTGGGTGGAGTGGGAAGGATGTGAGTATGTGGATGAGTGGAGAGGGAAAGGAGGAACCAAGGAGGAAGGGAACATATTGGTGAGTAAAGGGAGAGAGATGTGAGCATGTGAATGAATGGAGAAAGAGGAGGAGGCCCAAAAAGGAAGGAAGCATGTTGAAAAAGGAGGGGGGGTGGGGGAATGGCAGTGTGTGGGTGAATGGGGCAGAGGGAGACCCGAGGAGGAAAGAGGCATGTTGGCAAGTGGAGTGAGGAGGGGGGACCATGGTAGTATGTGGGTTACCAAGGAAGGTGGGTGAGGAGGGAAAAAAGGAAGGGCTTAGAAGTGAGTGGACAAGGTTAGGAAAATGTGAGTGGGTAGAGAAAAAGAGGAAGGCCCAAAGTGGAACGAGCAAGGGAAAATGATGGCGAAGGGAGATGCACTGTGCTAAATATATGGGTGAATGAAGAAAGAGGAGGCCTAAAATGGAAGGCAGCATCCTAGTGCGAGGAGAGAGGCGGGGAATTGTGGCAGTGTGTGAGTGAAGGGAGAGATTAAAGAAGGAAGTGTGTAAGTAATGGAAGAACTGAAGGGCTGAAGAATGAAGAACAGTTGGTGATGAAGGTGAGCAAGAAGTAAAGGGAGAGAGGTGGAGTGGGGAATAAAATAAAATGTAGGCACAGTGAATAAGTAAGAGGAAAGGGGAGGTCTGTGAATGGAGAAACGAAATGTATGGATTAGTGAGGAGCAACAGACGAAGTGGATGAGCAGAGGATCCCGTATCTGAGTAAGACAATACAATAATAATAATGACTTAGGAGAGTGAGTGAAAGGTGCTTGTATGTGTGTGTGTGTGTGTGTGTGTGTGTGTGTGTGACAGGCGGGCAGACAGAGATAGAGAGACAGACGAAACAGACGCCGTGAATAATTTTGAATCACTCGGGTCAACACAGGATACAGCGAAGACGTTCCGAGAGACTTGTGAGTGACGAGAGTACCCCAGTGAAGAGCAGACAAGACCCTTCCCAGCGTGTCAGAGGTCACTCAATATTTCCATGGGACTCTGGCGGTGACGTAGGATGAGCGGGGTTGCAATATGACTCAGGTGATGTCTCAAATAATCGCAGTAAGGAGAAACAGATTTGCCGCTTAGGGAGGGCACGAATTAGTGCACTTAGGTTTGTTAGCTATGAATTTACAGTATTAGAATTTGAAGGACAGGACTAGGTGGAGACGATTTGTTTGTGGCCAACCCTAGACGGGAGTGAGGTGTCTGGCAATAGATAAACAGATAGATAGAAACGAAGATTATATTTTTTTCACAATTATCTCCTTAGATTTTATTGTGAATTAAGACTTCCATTACAATATCGTCTTTTTATATTTTCTTCTTGCTGCCTGTAGACGATGTTATTCAACTTAGGTAAGCCCTCTCGTACTGAACTGTTAGTGAAGGCTTTAGTTAAACCCCCAGCTTGGCCAGTCTCTCTTAAGGTGAATGAAAAATCGTCGGAGGATCGGGAGAATAGAATAAAAATGGGGTCCTTGAGCTGAAAATATTAATGGTTGTGTACACTATAACTAACTACAAATAAGTCAAAAGCTGGAATTGCATAACAGACCTTCGACCTCCTAGTTTGGACAATCTCTTTAGCTAAATAAAATCGTCGGTTGATCGGGATAATAGAATAAAAAATGACGTACTCTGGTTGAAAATGTTAATGATTGTTTGCACTCTCATTACGTATAAATAAAAGCCGGAGTCACATGAGAGAGCCCTGAGGTACAAGTGGAAAGGCTGATCATTCAGCTACATGAAAGTAAAACGAACAAGTTATGGGACAAAAGACGCACCTGCAGCCCAAGACCGGATGGTCATCAAAGATAATTGCTAAAAAATGGGTCCTTGTTAAGAAATAATCAGTGCGGGTAGAAATGGCTGTGTGCTCGCTCGTTTGGCCTGCGGCTCACCAGCTTTTATGTATGATGATGTTTCTCAAATTTATGAGACGTGGGGTGACAATCTGGTAGGAAAATAATGCTGTATACTTCAGTAGTGTTCGAGTGAAAATACTGTTTAAAAAAAAAATATGTATACTTCAGTGTTGTTCTTATAGAGACGAAAACTTAGCTTCACCATGACACTAAATCTATATATATAATGCACGTAACATTAAAAGTACAGGTAACAGTCTTCGTGTGAATAAGGAAACAGACGTCATAACGTAAAGTGCTTTAGACCCGTTGATTAATACTTGTCTAAACGTAAACAACACAAACTATAACCTTTTTCCTTTAACTTTGCCGAAAATTAACATCACTCCACCTTCAATATTGAGCTGTAACAAGAGAGTAACACTAGAATATAATGCTAGTCACGAAGAAGTGTTGTGCAAAGTATGTAGAGCCGTAACATTGTGGTATCCCGCCACTGAGCTATACGTGAAATAAGCTCCAAAAGAACACAGATTTGGAACCAATTAAAAGGGATTTCTCTGTTATAAAAAACTATGTTTGGTTGGACGGAAAAAGTATTCATGTTTGTGGTACTTAAAACTGATCTTTCTCCACCGGCCTGTTTGTCTTTAAGCTTTTCCTTCACATGTTTGCTCTTCTGGATATAAAAAGGAGGAAAATATCTCAAAATACTGTACTTCGATATTTTAGTGCCGTTAAAAGCAGGGTACAGCATCATAGGAGTGAAGGAAAATGTCGGGTTTAGTAGGATACCGGCTCAGAGAGAGAGAGAGGGAGGGTGCAGGGAGAGGAGGAGGGGGAGGAGGAGAAGAGGAAGGGAAAACAAACGTAGAAGAAACAAATTCGCTTGAGGATAAACCCGTAATGCCCTCTTTCCTGCATTTTGACTCGTTTCTCGTTAGGGCCGAAAACTGGAGGACGGAGCGGAACCGAGCTGCCTAGAGCGCCGAGTTTACCAACAACACTCCCACCAGGAAAAATTGCGGCTAAACACTTTCCCGATGAGGCGCGGCGCGTGAGGCAGAAAGAGGGAAAATGAGAGAGAGAGAGAGAGAATTATGTCCTTCAGACTGTGAAATGTGTATATTAATTCAGAAGTGTTCGGAATTCAGGCTGTTCTGTTTGTCAAGTAGTCTGTGAGAGAGAGAGAGAGATGGGGGTAGGCCTTAAATCGCCTCTCTCACAGTTTTCACCTTCATTTCGTACCTGATGGGTGGTACTGTCCTCAAGGCACCACCGTCTTCCCTCCCTCCCCTGCCTATCTATTAATTAATCTATCCAGCTGTAAGGTTGGTCATCGCCTCGCACAAATGCAAACTTTCACCCCTAAGAAGATGGCCCTGACACTTGTTTCTTGTAGCGCTGCGTTGTGTGTTGTATCTTTGGCTTTGTTTATGATGATCGACCGTGGCCAGCAAGCGAGGAATGTCATAACTCGATATAAAGAAGTGGACTGATTTAGGATGATAATGACGGTGATGTTTATAAAAAATGATGATGATGTTTTATTCGAGCAGTATAAAACCTCTCGTATATTATTCTGATTTCTCCCAGACGATTTTATTTAGTTAGTAATTGTTACAAGTGGTCGTCTTATATTCTTTTCAGATCGCTGACGTCTGTTTTTATTTTTTGTCACTTCCATACGATTTTATTCAGCTTAGGAAGACCTCGATGTAAAGGGTTATTGATGTTACTTACAACCTTACAGTGTTTGACTTCACATCCTGCTACAGCAACTACTCGATTTTTAATACCATTTCTAGTAAATATTTTAAGTATCGTACTAGTAAGCGAGGGTTCAATCATCAGTCTAACACTTATACCTATCTGTGGAGGAGTGTGTTGTGAGACTCGTGGAAGACAGAGAAGTGTGTTGTGAAAATTATGGAAGACAGTTAAGTCCATTTTAGAAGGAAGTGAGATGAGATGAGATGAGAGAGAGTGAGTTCTGCTATGAGTCGGGACAGAAACTAAATTGTAATGCATGCAAGTCGAGAATGACAGGGACGTGAATTAAGAACGGTGTGATATAGTTTTAACCCCGAAATAACAAGGACGTTGAGGAGTTGCGGGAGTGTGTGTGAATGTGGGTGTAAGAGTGGGTGTAGGTGTTGGTGGGAGTCATCAAAATGTCATCTTTCAGGCTCTGGGAGGTTGGAGAGTGACGGCTGCCGAAGGTCTGCTGATCTGATTCACAGGCATTCTTGCAATGAATTCTTTGTAGCAGCTATGTTTTTTGTGGGGAGGACAAGAGACATGGGGTCAGCTTTTCTTCCCTTTTCTGCTACAACAGATTGGATTACAACAGGAAATTGATCATAAATTAGTTCGTGACTCTTGCTGGTTTACCACTGGAGGCTGGAGTAATTAGGGAGTGATGGCAGGGGAGTTAGGGCCTCATCACTGTTTGTTACTTTCTTTCCTCTTTCCTCATTAACCTTTCACGGTCCAGTGACACACCTAGGATGTTTTTGCTGGATACTGTTAGATTCATCACTCAAATGGTCAAATCTTATCACAGTTAATTTATATGCAAATTTGCAGCTTAAAGGAACAAGCGGATATAAATAATTCACCCTGTCTAAAATCTAAAATACTTCTCCACCGGACATCACTTCTCTGTAAATAGAATCATATTGTCCCACGTAATTGTACACAAAATATTGTATACACATTGCACAAATACCCATGGCTTAGAACAACACTTCGCTATATTATCTGTACGTGTGTGCTGATTACTAGTGTCTGGTTTATCATCTTTTTACTTTAGTTTTTCCTTAATCCGTTCTTAGTAGAATGCGTAGCCCATCCCATTCTGCATCTTGAATAAGCAAACAGTGTATCATAATAAAACACAATTTCTTAGTAAAAGTTGCTATACAGTGATCACCCTGAAATTGTCATGAACTCTCTCAATCAGTTGACGTTTTTCTAGTTTTCTTGCTACTCCAGATGATTTTATTTAACATGAGAAGGGTTTGTAGTAGTGAAATGGTCAGTTAAGGCTGTATCTAAACCTTTCAGTTACATCAGTATCCCGTAAACTGAATAAACTCGTCTGGAGATAGCACGATCAAAATAAGCTTGACGTGCTCGTAGGTAAGGAATTAATGGGCCACTCGTCCTACCTTCCTGAGCTTCAGTACTTCCATGACTGGTACTAAGGTAATAGATTGCCTGAGTAACCCCGGCCAGCACTAACATAGCTACTGCACTTCTAACAAAACTACCTCATTCCTAATCTAATCTAGTTCCCACCAATACTAACATAACTAGCACTAGCTCTAACGCTTCCCTACCAGTACTGACATGACTCCTGCAGTACTAAGCTAACTGACTTAACTCAACTACCTCCCGAACGAATTACTTCCTATAATAATAACCTAACTACTTCCCGCAGCAACAAAGCCACCGCTTGTACTATCCTAACTACCCTGTGTACCAGCCAAACTACCCCCGTACTAACATAACTACAGCGCGTTTAAGCTGACAAAGGTCCCTAATCCCTTTTGCTTCTGTTGATATCGAAATGTGTACGTATACGGCAGGGTTGATCTATCTAGTAACCAAGGAGACTAAAACCTACCTCATAACTAAGATTCATCAAAATTCATGCAACCGCAACTTTGCATTCAGTTTTGGAAGCCGTCCAGTTCCATCAGCTGAAAAGGAACCGACTAAAGCACACCAGCAACACTACTCGCCCCCCGTGTGTCCGTCCCCACCAGCAGCACCAGCACCCACAGAGCCGGGGGAGAGCGCTAATGTCCGGCCATCAACTCATTAGCGACTCCGACGTGCACTCTGCATCGCTCACCGCCGCTCTTTGTTTTCACACTCAGGTCCGCGACACCAGAATTTGCTGATCTCATGTGGAGGGTGGCCGGCGCCCTTCAGCAGCGTCTACTAACTTGCCTCACCCTCAGCCTTGCTCCAGCCTCATCCTCGTCTTATCCTTCGCAGTTGTGCTTTATACCCTTAATCTTCCTTCACCCTCAGCTTCGTCTCATCCTCCACAACCTTGCTTCACCCTTAGCCTCGTTTCACCCTCGTCCTGGCCTCATCCACCTCCAATTCGCCTCACCCTCAGCCACGCCTCACCTTCAACCTCATCCCACTCTCAAAATGCCTCATCCTCCTCAACCTCGCCTCATCCTCAACCTTACTTAACCCTCATTCTCGCCTAATAGTAGCACCAGGAGAATTCATTCAGCTTAGGGGAGATCTGTCGTTGCGAGAGGGTTAAAAACACTATCCAGTAAGAGATCTTCCCTGAGCAAAATAAAATCGCCCGGAATTAGCAAGACTTAAGATTACCAAGACGCTCTCATACTGCTGGGATCAAGGAGGCAGTGATCTTCCTCGCAGCATCCCCTCTGCAATACTCTTTTCACTCTAACTTGGCCTAAAAATTTCCATCTCCCCACCTTGAATGCTGAGGTGTAACAGTGGATTAAAACCAGAATAAGACGCTAGCCAAGAAGTGCTGAGGAACGCAGAAAAAGCTGTAGTATTGTCTTTTTATGTCACCGAACACTGTGAAATTAGTTGGAAAGGACGAATATCTGGGCCAGGTTAAGGTGAAGAGAGTATAATTACCACTGCCACCCCAGCCCTCAACTTCTTTCGTTCGTGCTAACACCAAACGATTGTATTCAGCTCAGAAGTGGTTTTTCTGACGTGACGAAGTGCATATATCCTTCATTAATCCGCTTCGCTATTAGATGACTCCACGAACCTGAAAAAAAAAGTCTGAAAATAAAAGAATCAAGTAAAAAGCACGTCATTGTGTTGAAGGAGTTAACAGCGCCTGAAATGAACAAGTGAACCCCAATATCCAGATGGCTAAACCTAGTTCGCTGGACACTAGCTGGCATCTGAGTAATATTGCATTGTAAAGGATGCACTGATCTCTTCCAACTCGCCATCTGTCCTGCACTCTCACCATCACACTGAAGACACTGAAATTAAAGAACTGTACTTTGACTTTGCCCAGTGTTATTTGAGATCATTAATATAATGAAAGTCTGTCACGATGAAGACACTAAGGCACGGGTAAAATACTTCAATATTTTATTTTAAACACCAAAAAGCGATATTATTCACCAGGAGAAAATAGCCATCCCTTAATGGGGTAACGCTTATATCACTTAATCAGGATTAATGTGATCGCTTGTACCAATATGCTGCTTGCCTTATTTTTTTAGGGAATCTTATGAACTTTACAACGGAGCTTTATAAAGGAGATTTTGAGACCTCCAAACTCGTATGTAGCAACCTCCATCCTCACATCTTTTGACTTTAAGAGAAATATCTAAGAGAAATATCGTAAACTACACTTCATATAATCTAAGACTCGCACTTTTCTAGATATTCAGAGTTTGAAGGTTTCTTCATATTCAAACAAATGTGACAACGTGTCTCATTTATCAGTCTTACCTAATGGGAAAATGGTGCATCGAGCCACGCGTGAATGAGTTCAGAGACCATCACAAGTGTGGATGTGAGGAACCCTTGCCTCGTCTCATCTCCCCAGCCTCCCTAAAAGTCCCACAGCGTCATATCTGGCGTCTCATCTCATACAGTTTCACAGACCACAATCGAAACTTAGTGGAACGTTTTAAGGCCAGCAGAGGGCCTGCTGAGGGCGGCGTGACGAGGCGAATATTTTCAGCTTTTTATCTCTTGGGCTGTCGTTGGTTGAAAGTGAGTCTCCCGCCGTCCAAGCCCAGCCCAGTCCAGCCCACCCCCTGGCCACGCCCTCCCGCCTGTCTGGACGCCTGCCGCAGCCTGGTTTGGTAGAGACGCTGCTCAACATCTTTGCTTCATCAGTGCCTCTCCATACTTAGACATATGGCTACACCTATCAATTTAAACGCTGCGTGTTAAAGGTTTACATGTAATCAGGATAATTGATTGATATTGAAGGGTAGTCTTTTGTGAGAAAGTTTACCTCAAACTCCTGCATGACCTTCATTCTACTAAGTTTGGTTGCACGCCCTGAAGAAAACTGGTCAGCTTTTGATGCTTCATAGTCATGATAAATGACTCTTCCTCAAGCCCAGCCTAGCCTCGCTAATATGCTTATATCCTATTAGCAGAGCCATTTCCAAGATTTTTTTCTTCTTTTCAATTCTGTATATATATTGTGAAGCCGGAATACATACTTCCAGTGGTATATTGTTAGTATGCCAATACCTTATGTAAAAGACGCACCGAATGTACTTAAAGGTGGCATCCGACATCCTTCGTCATTAAGGGTGGTGTCGAACCCTCCATCTTGGCCACACTGCTCCCACTAGGCTGAAGATCGCTCACTCACAGTCTTCCAATCCATTTATCATCGAGAAAATAGATACCTTAGACTTTGCTGCCCAGAAACAGGTTCTAAAAATAAGACTTCATGCAGGATTTGTTCTTTTCTCGTCGGCTGCTTATCGCTTGCCCGGGAACATTCTTTACCGCCTGCGAGAGTAATGGTGGCTCGGAAAGCTTGGTCCGAAAGTAATGAGGAGAGGGAGTGATGGAGGCCGTAGCTCGCGTGTAAGAGAGTGTGTTAAGACTGTGCTAAGGCCGGGGTACGATGCAGTACCGTTAACACCTGCTGTCTGGAGACTTTTCAGCAGTATCGGCAGTACAACAAACGATGGCCACTAGCACCTCTGAAAACTAATGCAACCTATTCAAACGTTTTTGTAGCCACTCCCATTATAGTGTACATTACTATTTTGTTCTTAATGTATATGCAGTTATTCTGTTTTTTGCATACATACATAACTTTTTGATGTTACAAAAATTTGTACGTTATTATCATTAATTACGACCTCGCTCAAGTATAGAGCGATTAAGCAGTATGATGTACTGTCTTTGTTGTAAGAGCAAATAGAGAGGATGAGTAATAGTTCATTATCACTGGAAAACATGACTGCCAGAACAAGGCTGTAATAGCTAGAGGATGTGCCTTTAAAGAACATTCTGACGTGCTTAACAAACCAGGGAGGAGGCGGTGCTGCGCCGCCGCCTCCGTGCTAAATTGTTGCTATATTTCACGCAAGACGGCGCCCAGGCCCTGAGAGCATCGTCAGATGGAGGAAGGGCGTGGGTCCCCGGCTCTCTCCTCGCTAATTGCCGTGTTTACCTGTCATTCAGCGAGGCACAGTCCTCCGATGACTTATGACTCGGCGGAACCCCAACCCCACACACACCTCCGCCTTCTTTTCTTGAAATAGGTAAACGAACAATACCTGCGAACAAAGAGTCGTGGAGGGTCCCCGCCCGCCCGCACCCTCTATTCAAGTCTTATTGTGTGGCGTAAACCCCCCCGTGCGTGGCAGATTAAGGCGAAGTAAAGAGGGAGGGAGTGGGACACATAAGTATCCGAGCTTTGCGCCAAATACACTATCTTTTTTTCTCCAAGAGACAGGGCCCGTGACTGCCAACTTTCCCACTCTTGCCAGCCCAATGACCGCCACCTGGTGTGACGTCACGGTGAGTGGGCTCGTCATTGGCCGCCAGAGGACCTCCGGCGCCATTCTCACACACTTACACGCTCATTTTGGCTCGCTTTATCAAGATTTTCCGCCAATCACCACCCGCCTTGGTAGAATTCCCTGGAGACTTTGAGGCAGGTTTTTCACGTGTGTCACCGGGCGTCACGTAATGCCAACAACACGGCGAATCCTGGTCAACCTGATCCTTTCTATTTTACCTGATAGGTTTACCATGGGTTGTAGAGTGTGACATTGTCTCACGTGGGCTCACAGCCACACTAAGCACAACGTCTTGCATTATCTCATCATATAATACAGGAGTGTGATTGTTTTTCGTAGTGTTAGAGAGAAACGCCTTCACCCGGCAGCACCGATATAAAGGGGCGGCTCTGCCACCCGGTAATGCAAACGTTCCTCAAGTTCCTCCTTATCCCGTGGAACGAGGATAGTGAACTGCAGAAGGGTGACTTCAGCCAACAGTCAACCTGGTTCACGTCCACAAGAGACTGGGGCCACAACAACAGTAGCAGCAACTGTTGTTTAAAACGCCCTTACTGATCAGCCATGCTCTACAGTGAAACTGTACGATTTAGATAACATAAGAATGGTGAGATAGGACCTTGGCCTTAGCTGCCTTTTACTTCATTAAAGTCACTGTTTAAAGGACACTGATAATACTTAGCCTCTGCTGATTCCTGGTAGTTTGACTTTTGTGTTTTCCTGTTCCCTAGTTCGGTTCCCTTCTACTCCATTTATTGATGGGAAATATGGTAAATATGACGATGATAATGATGATGACGGTGATGATGTAGGGAATGTGCGAAAGAAGAAATGCCAACATATGTATTAGTGAGAAATAGGGTTGGGTTGATTTGATGATGATGATGATGATGATGGAATGTATTGAAGAAGTGACTGATTCAAAGAAGCTCGTTGATGAATGCTTAATGATTTGGTGCAGTTGTTTTAGTTTTGGAATGTGCTGAAGAAGTAAATACAAGAGAAGGGTGCAAATATAAAAACCACTTCTCTTGTCCGGTTGAGCCCGGACACAGTTAAGCTCCCATTGTGGTTCAGTTTCTTTCTTTACATCCGTACCTACAAATCCGTCGTAATGCCTTCCCTTATCTTTCAATAATATTCCAGTCTACAGCCCAACTCACCTACAAATCCGTCGTAATGCCTTCCCTTACCTTTCAGTAATATTCCAGTCTGCAGCCCAACTCATCATTATCCAATTTAACTCTTGCCATACTTACCTACACATATTTCACTAACTTTAGCCACACTTACTTGTACATTTTACTTTAACCATACTTACTTTTATACACCTTGATAATTTTACTCTAGCCACAGTTATTTGTACTTACCAACTTGATTCTCGCCATACTTCTGGTATTAATTCACCAGCTTTATTCTGGCCATAGTTAATTCCTTGACTTTTCCCTAGTCGTACATTCTTGAATATTGTTTTTTTTTTTTATAAGAGAACAGAGGAAGGAAAAACAAATGAATAAAGAAAAAATCCATACACCAGATTACTGGTGTCCTCCATTCATGAAATATCTGTAACAGTTGGACTTGAACAGCTGTAGGTTGAAGTTTGGAGGGAAACAACTCTGGGGAAGTAAGTTCCAGAGAGATGCAGTTCGGGGAATAAAAGAATTCTGTTAGGCGGAAGTTCTGCATTACGGCTGTGTGACATTCCAGTCATGAGCGCTGCCAGTTGCCCTGTAGCACGAGGGAAGGCACGGAGAGGTGGCACAATGGACGCAATCTCGTCTGAGCACCTACCATAAAAATATCTGTAAAATAATGCAAGGGAGGCAACATTCCTTCTTACTTGTAGGGGTGGTAATTTATTTGTAATAGCCTGGTTATTAATAATTCCAACAGCTGTGTTCTGAATTTTGTCTAGTTGGTTTAATGCAACCTCTCCACATCCATTCCACAAGGGTAAGCAATATTCAAGCTGAGAGAGCACATGACTCTTATAAATTATAGCTTTTGATTGTACATAGTCTCTAACTACACTCTTTCATGCTTCCATTGTAACGCCCGCCTCCACTGTCCCACGTCATAAACCACCAACACCACCTCCATCTCTGCTAGACCACTTCACCACCTCTGCTTTTTCCCCTCCGTCGCAACAACACATTAACAAGGGCTACACAAATGGCAGGGCAGATGCTCGCCTCGCCTGTCCGGACTCGTATAAACCTCACAAACGGGGCCCTGAAATCTCATTAGTTGGGTAGGAAAGCGGGGTCGAGGTCAGCTTCCGGGAGTGTCCTTGCTGACGGAGGAGCCTGGGAAAGAGAGAAAGAAAGAAAGAAGGGAAGGGTGGGGCGTTCCTGAGGCTTGTGCTTTTTTTAGTCTTTGTGGACAGTGTGTACTCATCTCGTAGGCTGAAACTAGTACTCATGAACTCTTTGAATGTGGGTTTTCCGTGGATTTTACTGTTATTGTCATTATTATTCATTGACTGCTATGATTATATCATCTTTTTTTCATTATTGTGGAATTGTATATATATATATATATATATATATATATATA
>JAGKTI010002026.1:24767-45733 GCA_018397915.1 Birgus latro
CACACACACACACACACACACACACACACACACACACACACACACACACACACACACACACACACACACACACACACACACACACACACACACACACACACACACACACACACACACACACACACACACACACACACACACACACACACACACACACACAACCTGACGCCCACCGCGATAACCAGTGACGCAGCAGGAGTAATAAAAGAGTGACGTCGCGAGAGGAACCCTGACACTCTTGGCGGAAGGGTTAAGGGAGCCGCCCAGCGTGACTCATGGTGGAGGAAGCCCAGGATTTAAATAACGCTGGGGTGTCAAGTAGCGACAAAAACGTCAGCGTAAATATCTATAAAATACGTCTAATGTTACCGTAGGGCTGGGTGGCGTACGAGAGTAAAAGGAGGGAAGATGACGAGGATAAATTCAGGACCTGAGGTGAGGGTGTGGGAGGGATATGCTGTGTTGGAGAAAGGAAGTGACAAAGATAAAGAGGAAGAGATGGTGGTGTGGGAGAGATGTGTTAGCTGGAGGGATGAAAGTATGGGAGGGATGTGCTGAGTTAGAGAGGGAAGGTGACAGGGATAATTAAGGAGGAAGTTCCAACGCTGATGGTGTGAGGGAGATGTGCTGGGGAGAGGGGAGGTGACAAGAATGAGTAAGAAGAGAGGTGAGAGTGTGGGAGGTAAGTTGGAGGTATGTACTGACTAGAGAGGAAAAGTAACATGGATATACCAGGAACAGAGATGAGGGTGTGAGTGGGATGTCTTTGGTTGAAGAAGTGAAAATGTGGAAGGGATGTGCTGGCTTGGAGGGATGAGGGTGTGGGAGGGATGTGCTGGCTGGAGAGGTGAAGTTGTGAGAAGGATAATTATAATCTGGCCTGGAGAGGTGAGGATGTGGGAGAAATAATCTGGGCTGGAGAGGAGAGAATGTGGAAGGAATGTGCCGGGGTGGACTGAGTCCATCATTTGGTCCTCGTAACGCCCTGCATCGCTGTCCTTGTCCTTAGATTTGGGTGTTTATGTGGATCTTAAACTCTACTAAAATTCCTGGGGACTCACTATCCTTTCCTTTCACTTGCCTCACCCATAAGCCTCTTCCCCCACAACATTGCCATAACTCAAAAGATTATGTCCTTGGCTGAGACTTACAAAATAAGGTACGAATATTTTCATCTTGGAAGCAAGATTTTTTTTTTTACAAGAATAAAACAAAGGAAAGCTATTATCTCTCCTTGTCCTGGCTCTGCCCTAGTTGCGACCTGGAACTGATGACAGGCTTTCTTGTGGATCAGCTTACTTAACTGTTAATGTACTGTAGATACGACTATATCAGAAAACATTAAGCTGTATTGCCTCTGAAATTATGGTAATGAAATCACAGCATAGCGTTTCTGACTCTGCTTAATTTTTTATCGATGACTCCAGACAATCCTGTCGGTACAGATGCAGCGTTGGTGCAGTGGTAATAGAGTAACTGTTTCCGACGCCTTCGAAATTAGGTGATAAAGAAGCTTCCGTCGCAACTGTTCATTAACAAAGGGATAATTTTTTAGTTTCATTTAAACATTCACTCTAGTTTGATCGTGAAGTGTTGACAGATATATACATGGAGATGGAAGTGTATAAGCAATATTATACATAACTTGATATCAAGAAACTTCATGAATATGCTACCTGAAATTCAGCTAGGTGCGAGAAGTTATCTTTATGGAGTGGAAAATGTAGGCAAGGGGATGTGCAACAGAATACACCCTAGGAGCAGAGTGTTTCCTTAAATATTCACTCTTGGTAGCTGTATGTGTGAAGATAAAAGTATTAACAGGGAGCCTTATTTATATGGTACCTAATTTGCTTGTGATGTTCAATGGTATGTTGAACAAAAAAGACCTACTAGCAGTGGTGTCGCCTTAAATATTTACTCTTGGTTGCTGTAAGAGTGAAGATGAAGCTATAAACAAGGAATCTGGTGTAAATGGTACCTGAACTAAGGTACCCGAGAGAGTGACGCGCAAGGGGATGTGCAACAAAACACGGCGTCCCCCTTTTCTCTCCTGTCTACCCACCCTGCACGTGACACCTTCCGCTGACACACAATATTTTATCATCAGGCACGACGTTCCCTTCCGTGGCTCGCCCTCATTGTCGACTGCACTCTCTTCCTCCTGTATTATTCCCGTAACTTTGTTTTGCGTGTCCATCCGTCTCTGCAGTAACGTACCCGTCCTGTATTTATGTTAATGTCCGCGACTCATCTGTCTTCCTTTATCTGCGTCTTCCTACGTTCTTTTTCCTTTTTTACTCTTCCTGTAATTTTGATTCATACCAGCAGTCACCTTGTCCCAGTTGTTTTCAGGTTATGTTTTCCGATTCATAAAAGCTTGAGTACGACAATGCCTATTCAGTTTCGATCTTAACAGGGCCAGACGTTATAATTCAACTCAGAAAATCCCTTGTTAGTGATGCGATCATTGGAGCCTGTATTTAACCCCTTTCAGTTCGTCAAGTCGAAATCATCAGAGGATAAAAGTAAAAGAATGACAATGAATCATTGTTTTGAAGGGATTAAAAGTGGGTCTGGTTCATCCGTTTATTTCTGTGTGTGTCAGCCTGCCAGTCTTTTCCTTTCTACTTACCCCGCATTCTTGATATGTGTTTCCGTCTGTCATTACACTAACCTGCCGTGACTATTAATGCGCGCAACACCACTTTCCCTAGAAACTGTTTTGCTTGGTTCCTTTTCCTCAACTTTTTTTCTTCCTGCCAGCCCATTCGTTTCCTATTGTCTTTATAAACATACGCAACGCCACGCTGTTGCAACCCTCCATCTGACCAAGCACATACCCCCCCCAACTCCCTGCACACTTAACCAAGCGCATAACGGGCCTCGCCCCCCCTCTCCAAATCTTTTAAAGGTGGGCGTAAGGAAACCGCCTTGAGGACACATAACCTAGGCCCTTCAGATTCCTTGCACAGGTCGCATTGAAATCTATGGATTTATATTCTTTTTTCTAAGTTCTGACCCGGAAACGAAATCTCTACGCCCGTTCAGCCGCCCTGTTGCCCTGCAACCCAGCTCTACGGACAGACACCTATTGATCCCAGTGATAAAAACACCCTCCTCAGACTTTGTCTGGTGGAGGGTAAAAACCGAGTTTACATCTTTTGTGTGAGAATATCCATATTTTCTTTTTAAAAAATCGATTTATTTTGTTCGTTTTCCTTAATCCAGTTCTCACTGGCCTCCGTCTCTCTTACACTCTCGTTATTGTTTTACATCATGACTGTGAACAGTTTCATCTGTGACCATCCTTTTATGCACTAACGGACTTCATCTCCTTCTATGTGAATATCCACGTAAATAAAAAAAAGTATTTTCCTTTGTCTATTATTTCTCCCATCCACAATCTCCCTTGCAGTCTCCTCATATTTTTACACTGCGACCGTACTTAGTTTCGTCTGTAATTATCCGTCTATACAATAACCGACTTCGTTTCCACGTTCCTTAAAATAATAATAATAACAATAAAATCTTTCATCCGTTTTCCGTCATCCAATTCTCCCTGGCCACAGCCTTTGTTACAGCCTCACCATATTCTTACACTGTGACCGTAGATGTCTTCGTCTGTACTTATTCCTCTATGTCGTAACCAACTTCGTCTCCACGTTCCTTAAAAAATCGCTTTGTTTCATCGGTTCTCTTCATCCATTTCTCCCCAACCGCTGCCTGCCTTTACAATCTCACCATATTTTTACCTCGTCACCGTGGATAATTGGCCACACTTCCCTCTGGCCGGCGCAGCGTGGAGGAGCGGCAGGCCACACTCCGCCCTCGCCACGCCCACCCGCCCAGACCTGTCCGCTCCCCAGGTGGCCTGGAGTTTTGGCGGAGGGCAGAGATACGGAGCTCCTCTTGCCCAGTGTGATGCCAGGCTGCTTGTTTACTCGCATGGATGGACAGGCAATTTCTGAACACGCTGTTCTACTTTTTGCTCTTGCCAGCACAATGTAGCGTCAGTTTACACCTCTCACAGTTGTACGTAAGAGCCACAGTGATATGAATGGTAGTTATTCAGCATAAATATGCACCACATAGTTCATAAGTTTATTTCAGTATCATATGCTTGCAGTCGACTCACTAGAAATTTACCGTTGCAAGACTAAATTACGCACCTTGATTTGATTACCGATTTAAAGCTTACATTTGTTCACTCAGAATATGTAATAAGGATGCTATATAACTCTTGATAACCCTATGATGGATTACGGCTTTGTTTACTCGTACTTTTAGGGGACCATAATCGGCGACACAAGCGCTGCCTCCTGCCCTCCTGAAGCAGCTCTTACCTTTCTCTCTCTTCACCTCTCTGCCGCCCACCCTCATTTTTTTTTTGATAGTACATTTTTCTGCAGCATTCTAGTCCGTTTAATCAACCTCCCCCACCCCCACCCGTGCCACTCCTATTTTTCACGTCAAAGAATATCGTGATACTTCTTTTTTGTGTCCTCGGTTTTTCAAGCAAAATAAAATCGTCTGATGTTGGCCAGACTAAAATGAAAAGTAAGCAATTCTCAGCTAGATTATTTAAAAAGTTGGCACCTTGTCTAAAGACTCCAACCCCTTACATCCAGAGACCTTTTTTGTTTGTTTGTTTGTTTGGATCCTTCAGACGATTTTGTTAAGTTTAGGGAGATAAATTGGGTTGTGAAGAGGTTAATGGAGACTTTTTTTATCGCTTCATTACAGAGATAACAAAATCGTCTGGAGACAGCAAGAATTCTATACGCAATGCGTCATCGAATTGAATGTGTTAACCTCTCCAGTTCGATGACGTATTTTGTATTTAAATCTTAATACCACCATACGGCTAAGAGAGAATATTACAACTGGAGGGGATAGATATAACCTTAGCTAGATCCTTCACGACAGTAGAGTTTACCCAAGCAAAATTAAATCGTCTGGCTGTAGCCAGAATATAATGATGAATTTGTGGTCCCAGATTCATCTGAAAACAACCCAGTGGACTGAGGGCTGAAGTTGCCTCTTTCCTGCAGTCCTCCATCCTCCTTTCATGGGACATGGAGGGAACTGAGGGACGTTTGTATAACCGAACAACCCGGTTATATTGGTGCCACCAGGTGAAGGCGTCGCTTTCCAGCACCTTATTATCGAATTGAGGGAATGAATACAGCACTTTTGCCTCCCCCAGCATCCCTCCCTACGCCCAGATCACCACCTCTCCGCCGGATTATCTTAGTATACCTCCAGTTCAACATTAATTTATTTAGACAAGCACGACATTGATATCAAAACACGTAAAAAACGGCGCCCTGTTGAAGAGGTAATACAGTACGTCTCCCTCCACCAGCATCTCGGAAAAGCTCACCGCTTCTACGGTCCAAACCATCTACTTAACCATCCTACGAGTGTTATTCTTCTATCTCACCATTTATGCCGTTTAGAAATGCACGACACTGCGATATCAAGATCGGCGGAGTATTGAGGGGGTTCATACATCACTTCTCCCTCCGCCAGCATCCCCAACTCACCGCCTCTCCGCCGCAAATTATCTACTTCACATCCCCGGCAGCCACTTCCTCCCGTGCCCGCAGCGCCTCTCACACAATAATTCCCCCGTGTCGTCATCCCTTCCTCTCTCTCTCACTTGTATTCTTAGTGGCTCTGGAGATTTCGCAACCTCTCTTCCTTAGCGATTTATTCTGCACTTTACACCTCGGATAATCTTGTATGTTGAATGATGCAAACTAAATCGATATTACAATGATAAAAATTCATGTACAACAGAGAGTAATGTATAATATGCAAAATAAATCATTAAGGAAGAGATGCTACGGATCCTCCTGTCAGACCTAGAAACACAGCTCATCTCTCTCCTCCCACAACACACCTTTCACCTCCAGCCTGCCTTCTTTCCCACACCGTCCTCCATCCCTTTCTCTTCATCTATTTTGAGGTATGAGAGACACTTTTGATTCTGCTTGTATTTTCACCCCATCTTTAAGTCGAGAAAAGAGGCGGGATGATGATGATGATGATGGTGATGAGTAGGAGGAAGAAGAGAAGGATGATGATGATGACTGTACTCTTCAGGAATCAGGTTAAGAAGAATTTTCCTCAAAGTCCCATAATTCGTCTTTGCAACAACAGATGGCGTCACATTGTAAGAACTGATTTTATGGTACTGGCAGAGATATTTTGTATGACCTGTTGGTGAACCTTGTGGAATAGGGGTCGTATTCTAGGTAGCGTAGGAGGTTTCTTGGCAACTCTAACTTAGCGATTGCTTTTCCATGTGTGCTGTCTATATCGTCCTACTATCGAAGAAATTTACATCCATAACATACAAGAGGATGTTGTGGTGTAATCTTCAGAATAAATTGCTAAGGAAGAGGTGTTATGAAATCTGCCAAACCATTTAAAATACGAGCCAAACACTGATACCTGTCTTAGCAAATTCGCGTCCTTAGGCACTTCCTGCAACATCCCGGCTTTATGCAATCTACTCCTGTGTACATTTAACTTAATGGTAAGGGATTGATAATAACAACATCCCTCTAAATCATGACAAGGTTGAGAAGAGATCGGTATATTGTCGTTGCCATGTCTGTTGGGTCCGTATTCTTGTCTGTTAAGGAAGCTCCCAAACACCTCTTCCTAAGCGATTTATTTTACTTATTATACCCTGCCGCCCTCTTCTGTGTTACTTATATCATTCTTGTAGCATCACACTTTGCAAAAATAACGTGCAAGACGATATTATCCAGCTGTATTCAATAATAAACCGGTAAGGAAGAGGTGTTAAGGAGCGTCCATAACCTCCGAGAATACGAGTCTTAAAATTCGAACTTAAACCCTTCACTGTGATGATGTATTAGAATATTCCTGCCACCTACAGACGATTTTATTCAGCTTAGGAAGAACATCCATGAGTGAAGAGGTTACTGAGGGCTATATATGACCCTCTCCAGTTCACAATGTTTCTCCTAACCCAAACAAAATCGTCAGACCGGGGCAAAAATAGAACATAAAGACGTCATCAGCATAAAGCAGTTGAGACAGGTGTATTGACCTCCTGCCAAAGCTTTTATCAGTGAAATTTAGCATATAAGTGTAAATGTTATGTAAAGCTAAAATTTGTGGCACTTGGATAGGTTGGCGTGTTTTTATTAGTATTTTCGTGATGTATGTGAAAACTTTGATTTAGTGTGAAGCTTATTTCTGAGTGCTTGAAAAACCGGCTTAGAAAGAAGGAAGAAGGTCAGACAAAAGGAGGAAGGAGAGCAGAAACTTAAGAGTGCTGTCAGAGATAAATGTGGAAGGAGGTATGATGGATGGTGAAAAGAGTAATGAACGGACGAGAGAGAGAGAGAGAGAGAGAGAGAGAGAGAGAGAGAGAGAGAGAGAGAGAGAGAGAGAGAGAGAGAGAGAGAGAGAGAGAGGAAGAGAGAGAGAGAGAGAGAGAGAGAGAGAGAGAGAGAGAGAGAGAGAGAGAGGTGGTGGTAGAAGAGGGTAGAACACGTCCGTCGGCTGCTATGATGTCGGGAAGCCTATAATCTACCAGACAAACACAAGTGATGATCTACTGATGTGAACGGCGCCAGATTGAGGCCACAGGAGGATTTTGATGAACTGTAAGGTAATCACAGAGACCCAACCAAGAGGCTATTTGTATCGTAACGTAGGGCGGAAATCAGCGTCTTGATGATGCGACCTTATTCCCTCGCTGATACCTACCTTGAAGAATACCGTAATCACCACACAACAAAACACCACCACATCACGTCTGAGATTCACGAACTAACCTGCGACCAACTGGCTCTCGTAACTCGATTTGTTTTTGCTGGATGGGCAAGGAGAGTGTAGGACCTTGCAGTGTCTTAGTTACGAAAATATAAATCTTAGGTATTACTTTTTTTTTAATGATCATAACCATACTCTCAGAGCCGCATCATCACTACCATAACTGCCACACCAGCGCCATATGAATAGAGCGGTGGACTTGAGTCTGTATGATAGCAGGTTCGATCCCGGCTGTTGCAAGGACCAGTTTGAGGATCTGAATCCGGTACTCTCCACGTTCACCGTTTTTTCCATTGGCCTTTAGAGATGAAAAATAAAGAAAATAATCACCACATCAGTCCTACATCATCATTACATTATATTCTGACATTGGTGAGTCCAGCATCACTATCATCTCCAGTGAGTCTACCACCATCAGAGCAATAAAGGCCTTATCGTTATTATAACCAAACCTTTTTATTCATCTCCACAATAAACAGTATTTCAACATGCGGGTTTATTTATCATCGTCATCACCTTTATTATTCCATCATCATCATCATCATCATCATCCCAGCATCACGCAGCCTCCATCTCGCGTTCTAGATTTCCGTCGTTTTCATTTCCTCTTTCTTGGTCCCCCTCCCTCCCCCCACCACTCCTCCCTCCTCATCGCCTCCCTCACCCACTTCCGGTTCCCACGCCCTCTGCCCCGCGGGGAATGGGGGAGGGGAGGGGAAGGGAATGGAATGGAGGAGGGGAGGAGAGGGGAGAGAAAAGAGTGGAATGGGGATGGGATGGGAGGAGATGGAAGCTGGGGAAATTGAAAAATGTTGAGAGAGGGGAGTGAGGTGGGAAGGAAGAGAGGAGAGGGGAAGGAGATAGGATGGGAGGGGACGTGGAAAGGAAGGGAATTGAGAGGAGTTGAGAGAAGAGGAAAATGGAGAAGAGGAGACAGAGATGTAAGGGGATGTAGGTAGAGATGTTAAGGAAGGGGGGAAGGGAAGAGAAAGGAAAAGAAGGGAAGGGAAGTTGAAGTGTAAGAAAAAGAATGTGGAGATGAAGATGGTGTCGGGCTGAAGGGTGAAAGTGTGGTAAGCCTGGGAGAGGAATTGGAGGAGAAAGGGAGGCTTCCTGTGCAGGTACCTGGAACATCTTAGTGCTGAAAATATTAGCTACTAGATACGTGATGGCAGTGAAGACATACAAGTGGAGAAATCTCTCAGCATTTAACCTTTTCCGTACGAGAGGTTCTTCTTGAAGTAAATCGTCTGAAAGAAGCAATAGAAAAAACTTTATGTTGTGAAAAGGATAGTGGATTTTCTTTTTTATCTCTTCATTCAAAAAGTCCTTGTAAACCAAAGCAAAATCGTCCGAAGAAATAAGTATTAAATGAAATGGGTGTCACCTTACTGCAGGAGTAAAGATTAACAGTGTTTAGATAAGGATGTCCTCATACGAATGACAGATATAGGCATATTTTACGTGTCGTGAATGAAATGGAAATGTATGTTTTGTATGCTTCTATAAATGAATGGGTATGTCGTTTTTGTAGTGTGTGTGTGTGTGTGTGTGTGTGTGTGTGTCTGTCTGTGTGTGTCTGTGTCTGTGTGTGTGTGTGTGTGTGTGCGTGAGTTTATATGGGTACTGTAGTTATGACTGAGTGTGGTGTCAATCGAGGATGTAGTTCTGAAGTAAAGTTAAGACTGGGTGTGGTAAAAAGTAAATATTTTATTGACAGAAATTGTACGTGGAGAAGAACGAGGGGGTAACGTATGAAGAACTAGGAGTGTAAGAGGGTGCAGAGAAGTTAGTGAAAAAGGGGAGATGTTAATGATGATGATGAGGAGGAGGAGGAGGTTGATGATGGGGTGAGTGAAGCGAGAGTGTAATAGGGATGGAAATTGAAGTGTATGGTTGGATGTAGGAATATGAATGAAAATGGTATAACTGGCGAATGAAGTAAACGTGTAGGAAGGTGAGTCTAAGAAGGGGGTTGGAGATGTAAGATTGTAAGATTGTGTGTGTTGGGGGATGTTGGGATGTGGATGATAATATTTGATGTCGTGAAAGAAAATGAGGATGTAAGAAGATGAGGTGAGGATGATGATTAGAGAAGGTGAATGTGATTGTGAGTGTAGGTATTTGTGGCGTTAGAAGTGAGGGTGTATGATGGGGAATAAAAGGTGTGATTAGATAGGCCTATGCAGTATGTGAATGTGATTGTGCAAAAGGTTGTAAGATATGAGCTTTGTGGGGTATATGAGGATGTGTGTGGATAGATGTGATGCGGCGTAGGAAGCTGAATAGAGGAGGCGATAAGAGATATGTGGATGTGTGTGAGCGGATGTAGGGATGTGAGCTTTGAAGGGTGATGAGGATGAGGGTAGAGCAGGGCTTAGGCGGAGGAGGGTGGCCGCGGCGGGGTGTAGAGGCGAGTGTGGGTCAACAAGAGAATGGTAAAGCTAACATGGAGATAATGGTTGAAGTGGGGCACCGCTCGACCCTGTTTGTCTCCTGCTAACTCTTCCGCCCTCCCCTGACCCCGCCCTCACTGCTAAACTCCACTCTCTCAGCTTCACTCTGTTACATTTTTACCCTCTCGTAAGTTTTGCTTTATTCTACATCCTTCTTACTTCACTTTCTTACAATTTTAGCTTCTCTTTATCTTCTGTCTTATTTTGTATCATTCTTGTTTTACTCTGAAACTTTTTCTTTACTTCACTGATGATATACCTTATGCTATATCCTTCTTGCTTCACAGTGCTTCAGTTTTCTGTCCACGCTCCTTGTTGGTGTATTGTTGCCCTCTCTTACGTTCTGCCATACTCTGTCATCTATTTTTGCTTCATTGTGCATCATTCTATTCTCCGTTGTGTATAAGTTTGTATAATGCCTACCTTCACAACACACCGCACTCCTGTTTCGTTTTCTACATGTTACAGCCCTTTTTCTTTTTAACATTACTCCCCATTGATCACTCTGTTGCGCTACTCTAACTGTTACACCCCATCACATTCCTAGCATCTTTGTCACACTTTACTGTCCTTGCTGCATACGCTTACATTATACTTACTGCTACACCTCGACACACTCTACTCTGTATCTGTAAGTTAATTCATTACACTGTTACCCTCACTGCTAACCTCTTTCACCACTGACTAAAGCGTTGATGCTGTGATAGAGCTTCATGGATTAAGTTTGTTTATGCCTTTGTCTTCGCGCACTCACCTACCAGACATTTCAAAAAAGGATTAGTGTGAATAATAAAGTGAAAAATGCGATAAATAAAGCAGTGTATTACAAAAGTGAACTGCTATGGAAACTCGACTAATCTGGATATTGGTTATGGTCTTTGATGTTGTCTCATCTCCCCACATGTATCGCCTCTTAGACTGGGTGTCGTATTCTAAAAGGCGTTTGATATTTCATAACACCTCTTAATCATCAATTCATTCCACATATTACACCTCAGTATCCTGTTGTATGTAACTGATGCAAAGTGTGTCGATAAGAAAACGACATGGATAGCATACAGGAGAATGTTAAGATGTAATATGCAAAATGAATCGCTAAGGAAGAGGTGCTACGAAGCCTCCTATGCCACTTCAAAATACAGGCCTGAACAGCATTTACAAAGTGTTGGTGAGAGCAGAGGTCCGTTTGGATACCGGATACGTCCACAACACAAGTATAGCTTTACCGGGACAGCTACACTCGCGGCCGGCCAGATTATGTTACAGCTCACCGCCCCCATCACCCCGCCGCCCTCACTGATCAAAGTCCGCCACAGGGTAGGCTATTTCGGCGTCGACAACGTGGACACGCAACTGTAGTGCGTTTTCTGTAACCTCACAAAGATCCATAACCTCTGTCAGTTCAGGTGATTGCCAGTAGTCAGATCGGAGGGCTAATTTGACAACTAACTAAGGAAACTCATTCGTCCCTCATAGCTAAGGCTCACTGAACTTACAGGAACTGCGATTTAGTAGGTGAGGGATGTGTGTAGTCCAGTTCCGTCAGATGAACACTAGTTGACTATAATCGATCAGTTGATTTACTTGGGCTATTCGTTTATAATCACTATGTTATAGATATTCCTTGTACCATAACCTCTCTGGAACACCATCACTGCCTGATTTTTCTACCTGAGCTAAAGAAAATCGTTTGAAGTTAGCAAGAATAAAATAAACAAGTACCAAAAACACTAGACAGATGCGGGATCATAAGGATCGTGACATGGGGCCTCGTTAAAGTCTACGGGTGCAAACCACCTCGCGTCCTAGAAATCCATAGAGAGCGACTGACGGACAGGGCCTGGTTTGAGAACGACATCCGCGTTTAAAAATACATAGTCAGGCTGAAGGGTTTAAAATGCAATGGGTATCTGACGTCAAAGTGAGATTATGTAACTGTTCATCATTCAGTACTGAGGTCTATGTAGTCTATGGTTATATAAATAAAAATATCAGTGTGTAATACCCAAGGCATTTACCCTCCGCATTCCCTTGCCCTCCTCGGTTATTGTCAGTGGTAAAGGAGACTCAGTAGCACCCCTTCCTTACCGATTTATTCAGCATCTGGTACATTAACATTTTCGTGTATGTTATTTGAGGAATCCCTGTTGATGTAAGAAAAATATATAAGAGGTATAGATAGCATACAAGAGAATGATGTGGTGTAATGAATAAATACTAACTAAGGGGAACGTCTTAGAAACCTACTTAACCTACTATTAAACGACAAACGACACTTGGGCCAGTCTTCCTGAGTGCTTAGAAGGCTTCGTAACACCTTTTCCTAATCGACTGATTTTGTTTATTACGCCTCACTGTCCTCCTCTGCATTACATAAATCCTTCTAATATCGCCTTACTCTACATAATTAAGGATAAAGTACAAAGGGATATTAACCAGCCACTCCAAAAATAAGTCACAAAGAAAGCGGTGTTCGGGCTCTTCCTTAACTCACGAATCATCAGCACGACCTGTATATAATAAACACACAAACAAAAAAAATTATACTGTATTAGTGTTTTATAGCCAAAATAAACCCCTTTGATACACTGACTTTTTTCTTTTTTTCCATATCTAATTCTTGTTATTACTAGACTTTGACCTTAGAAGAGTACCTTAGTGGTGCAGAGATTATTGAAGGATGTATCTAAGCCCTTCAGTGAGAGAGAGAGAGAGAGAGAGAGAGAGAGAGAGAGAGAGAGAGAGAGAGAGAGAGAGAGAGAGAGAGAGAGAGAGAGAGAGAGAGAGAGATCCTACCAAAAATCACCTGAAGATAGCAAAAATATAATAACTACGATATGGCCATACTGAAGAGGTCAAAAAGGTGAAAATTAAAAAAAACTGTAGAGCAGATCCTAAGCCGCCGGGAATGCTGGTTTGGGTATCAATTAAGTGGCGGCCTGGTTACCATCTTCAGTCAACAAACTAGTGGGGAGCGACGAGCCCTGCCAAGTGGAGGGGAGGCCAAGCAGAGGAGAAGGAGGAGGAGGAAGAGGAGAAGGAGAAAGAGGAGGAGGAGGACGGGGAAGAGGTGAAGGAGGAGGAAAAGAAGAAAAAAAAGATGCGATGATAATGATGATGATGATGGTGATACAGGAGGAGCAAGAGCAGGAGGGGGGGAGAAGGGGGGAAGTTGTTGTGAGGGGAGCGGCAGGTCTCGTGTATTTCGGGCCTATGATAACAAATGACGCTCGCTCCCTCCATTCTCGCAGTCGCACAAGCCAAGACTCAACCTCCTCTTATTATATTACTTGGAGTCCCCTGGGGCAGCCTAGTGGTGTGTGTCCTCCCTGCAATTTTAGGATGACCGTAAAGACGTCAGGTGTAAAAGCCGCTTTGACATAGACCGAGAATTAACACTCCCGTACACGTGGTTTGTCTGTCATTTATCCACTCGAGATGTATTCACGGTGACTTTATGCGCCTCGTATGTGATAGATCTGGCACCTGGGAGGAGGTCTGAGCTGTCTCCTAGCTGCTGTTTGCGTACTTTATAGCGCTAGGGTTCAGGCGATAGAGAAAGCTGATTGTTGTGAATCCGAGGACTCCGCTTCCGATGTCGTGCAGACACTGAGAAACCAGGCCATCACAAACACGAGGCCACAGAAAGGATAATAGTAGGCTATGACTTTTGTTTGGTACCTAGCTTCACCCGTACTTATTTTTCACAGTTTCAGCGTCATTAAAAAATCGTTCTTAATGATAATTTTTAACCATTATTCGCACTGCTTGAAGTGATGTGTTGAACACACAAAGAAGGATGAGGTGATAGCATTACCACTTTAGAAAATACGAGAAAATTATCATTTCGTCGTGGGGGAATAAAAACTAAATCTAAAACATAAAGAATGTTGCTGCATCTTATATTCTCCAACAATAAGAGAGATAAATTTATATATAAATAATGTAAATATTTCAGCCTACATATCTATCTTTTCTTTTTTAATGGTAATTATGCATAAACGGCGGTGGTGTGGGCTGGGACCAACCGTGACGTAGATGGTAATGTGGCATCCCGTCTCTTAGGTGACAAAGGGAATAAAAGAGACCCTCCAGTTCTGCCCCGGGAGGACTCCACTTGTAAATAAACAAGCCACTAGGCGGAGAGATTTATGAATGCTCCTTGTAAAGCCCGCGTTGCCATCCTCATTGTAGGCGCTTGGCAAACGGGCCACAATTTAAATGGAGTTCGATTCACAAAACGCGCAGCAATTTACCCCTAGGCAGACCCATCGTTCTGTGTGATGCTCATAAAATATTCATGGTCGGCGAACTTTAGAATGCCAGATAGAAAGAGGCGGCAGCAAATTTAAACCCCGGTTGTTACTAATGTTTCATTTTTTTTCCCCACGGTCGGATGGACGTTGACAGATCCGGGTAGCGAGCCCCATTTAACTTTTCCATTTTTATGCCATTAGATTATGTGTCTGAACACTGAGGGGGTAAAAATCTTGACTTATGGCAGTATTTTTTGTCGTTCCCTACCTCGCGTTATTCATTCGTTTAATAACCCACTGCCGACAGAAAGTTGGAGAACCGACAACGCTTCATTTTGGTTATTGATCTCGGAAAACGGGGGGTGGATCAATCGCTCAGTGGGAGGCTAGCGCGGACACACTCACAAAACTCCTCATTACCCCAGCAATACTTCGCCATTGTCCCTTTATTTTTCTACCTTCACATAGGTTCATTTGTCGTGACCTGCTTGAATGGTCGAGGCGATTATACTGAGTGTTGCCCAAAAGTCTAAATTAATGCGGACGGACATAGCTTGGGGTCAGTTAGTGGGGTCGGACGTTCCATGAAAATTAGGCTAGTTTATAATTTCCCCCCGACGGATGATAAATGGGCGTTCATTTGAGAGTGTCGCCGGGAGTGGGACTGGCGGCCGCTCCAATTATCGTTATGAGCCCGTCCGCATGCTCGAGTTGGAGGTGATTATTCGGTGTCATGGCCCGGGTCCGAGAATAGAATCGGATGGGCGGTTAGTTTTTACGGATTTATGTAGACCCCGGAGCCTGAGAGGGACTGGGGCCATGGGGAGACAAAAACGAATAGCCAGGCGTGTTCAGTCGTCTGCTCGGAAGGGGATTATTTCTTGCAGCTCCCCTTTCCCCTTGTCTTCCGTCAATATATGGATTTTATTAATCGCTCCTCCCCCCGCTGAGACCTAATTCTTTAAGCTGTGTAGTGTTGCGCATGCGTGCGTGCGTGCGTGCGTGTGTGTGTGTGTGTGTGTGTGTGTGTGTGTGTGTGTGTGTGTGTGTGTGTGTGTGTGTGTGTGTGTGTGTGTGTGTGTGTGCAGCTGGGGTCGTATTTACAATGGATCTTTATCATTTTTTTTACGATCAATTTTCATAACAGTAATTATTATCAGGAATCAGCCTCTTTCACCGTCTGTTTCACTTCTATAGTCACCTGGTTTGGCTATGAAGTGTCTGGCAGCTGTATGAGTAAAGATAAAACTATACACATGCGATCTTACACACAACTAAAGAAACTGTGCACATACGGGCCCTGAGAGGGAGAGAGAGAGGAGGGGAGGGAGAGGAGAGGGGAGTTCATGTACGTGTTTGCTTTACAGATGTTGCTTATGTACGCTATGTGAGTTATCTGTACCACGAGCTTAAACTGATGGCAAACTAGACCCCTAACTAAACGGGATAAAATGATGGCACACTGTTGGTAGTTTGTCTTTGTCAGTTGTAGTTCCAGCATCTCATTCATTTGGACATGTTAACTCCCTCCGTACTTCGATTTTTTTACATTTTATACTTACCACTCTCTGACGACTCTTATCTACCCTAAACGAAGCCTCTCATAGTGAAGACGGTTATTGAAAGCTGCATCCAGTCTCTGAAGTTTAAAAGTCTCACCTAAAATGAATAAAATCGTCTGGTGGAAACAAGAATATAACTGAAACGTGGGTTAATGAGTCTTCTTATAGGTGTGTGTGTGTGTGTGTGTATGTTATCCTAGGTTAGGAAGAGGAGAAAGGGACGGTGTGTAAGCGAGGTCGATGAAGAAGCACCAACACACAGAGCGGCGAGAGGTTAGCTGGGTGATAAATCGTGAAAGGATGAATAATTACTGGCAGTGGTGGTTCCTCAGACGTTATCGGAGAGGCGAGGGTGTGGCGGGAACGACCTGCCACGCCCACCTACTCCGCGTCTGAGGAACTGGACTAGGAAACAGGGAAGGAAGGCGGAATAATCATTAACTCCTTCAGGCCGAGGAAATGATTGCAGGAAATTGGCGTATTCCGATGACCCCTCCTACCTGCCTGCCGTCTTGCATGCCTACTTCCCTTTTACCTTCCTACATCAGCCTACCTTCCTGTCCCCTTTCCTACCTATCTAACTACCTACTTCTTGCATGCTACCTTCATTCTACCTTCTCACCTTACATCAGCATACCTTCCTATCCCCTTGCCTACCTCCCTAACTACCTACTTACCTGCCTACCTTCTGCCTTCTCACCTTTTATCAATCTGTATTGTTATCCCTTTACCTAGCTACCAACATGCCTACTTACCTAACTGCTTACCTGCCTCTACCTACCCATATAGATGCATACTATTTTCACCCTAATACCAACCTATTAACCTATTCACTAATCCCTTCAGCCGAGAACGTCACTCTTCTTTCATTCTTGCTGCTGTCTCACGGTTTTATTCAACATGAGAGATTCATCAAAGAGTACAGATCAGCGTTAATATTCCTAAACCCCTTCACTGCAAGATGTCCAGCCTAACCCAAGTAAAATCAACTGGATGTATAAAGGAAAAAATGAAAAATACATCGACGAAGAGAAGGAATTAAAATTACATCTTCATATATGGCGGTGTTATATTCGAATGGGATCAGTATTTCCTCCAGACATAATTTTAAAACTAAATATATTTCTTATTCATACTTGTGTATAAGACAACACTGTGCCACATAAACTTTCTTTTTTGGTCATTCTTTCAGCAGTGCTAGTCTGGTCATGCTTTAGAATGTGTAAACGTCGTTGTAACAGATTTTTTTTTATCCTACAGTACGCTTATCTGTGTTCTGTATTCATGATTGCCATTATTTTAGGACTGCGATGAAAACAATTACTCTAATGAATAACGTGTAATGGGACACAAACTTACGAGAGCTCTTGGATGAATGTGTATTTTTTCCGTTGTTAATATTTTCGTTCCCTTTCGTTCCATGCTCTTGTGAGGCTCCTCGACTGCCGATTAGTCATATGACAGCTATGTGGTTCTTTCATTTTAACTTGGTCGAGATTTTCGTCCTTTTGAAGCTTATTTCCCGTAGGCCAGTGACAGTATAATACTACAACTTTGCATCCTTTCCAAGACACTTCCTTGTGACTTCTGTCATATTCTAGTGTTCATTTCTTGCTGCAGCTCGGCATTAAAGATTAAGAGACGTTTATTATAGTTCAAGTTAAAGTAAAGGCAGTACAGTATAATGTAAAAGTTTCTGTCGTCGTGGAGTCTGTGTGCGTGATTCAGCAGGGAAGCCGCGGCGCCCCCGTGCTTCCCGTGGAGCGGCAGGCCTCCCCCGCCAGGACATCCTCAGTTAGCCCTGCAATTGATCGCGAGCTGCGGCTGCCACACCAGTCTCGCCCTTGGAGCCAGCGACCACAGGGGCGGAGAGCGGTGTGCCGGGCCCAGGTAGTGGTCATCCTCCTTCCTGCTCAGCGGAAGCTCGCCCACACGCCCGTCCCACACCCACCCGACACCAGCCACACATGCACAACACTCACTCACTTTTCTTCTGTCCGGTGAGACATGTTCCTTGGCAAGACCGGATCAGGAGGTTAAGTAGATAAATCTTGAAGTAACATTTTGAATTTCTGAAATACACATCTTCACTAATCTACACTTCTTGTCAGTTTATAAGAAAACATACCCATTGTGACAACACATGAGTTTATAATAGATAAGTCTGTGAGACACCTACATGCAATGTTTGACATGTGGATTCTAACTAAATGAAAATGTATGGCTCCAAGAAAGTGCGTTCCATGATACCAATAATAAGGAGAGAGACCCTCGCGTGTGAACGTCCTTGTGCCTGAGGAGAACAGCATCATGACAGTAATGAAGGAAACAATCGCCTAATTAGACAGCAGCAAACACCCTCTTCTCTGTATCTTCCACTTTGTTCTCAGGAAATGGTGTTTTACACTCAATTGCCATCGAAAGCTTGAACATCGTTATGATAACACTGGAAATATTTTAAGATGTTAAATCCTGTGCATACTTCGCTGTGTTGTGAATATTGCAGAATAGACTTTAAAATAATTTAGCGTGTTCTAATAGAACTGACCAGAGCTGACAGATCCGACAGCTCATTTCTAACAACGCACATAACTACGTGTGACTGTTTCATCTCCCACAGAAAATAATTTTCAGTGTTGTTTTGTGACAGTTCAGCAACTATAAGCAAATATCATCTCTCTTTTGCTACTTGTGGTTTTACCCCTCCACCCCACCCCTCCACCATTTCCGTCTTGCTAACTGTGGCTGTGTTCCCCCCAGCAGTGACTCCTGGGTTAGCAGGACTGTCCCTGGTGGGATGCCCGACGTCCGTCTCACTGCTGCCTGGAGGGATGGGTGTACGCGACCCCCTCACCAAGCCTCAAGTCGACTACTCTCGATACGTCAAATCCTACAGTTCGGCCCTCGAATGTGGCAACATCTCTTGCAGGGAACATAACCTAAGGTAAAATTTATCTTCTTTGGTATACTTGCTTCCATACTTTCAGCATTGCAGCTACATATACCAGTCTCATATTCCGGTTGTGAAGAATTAAGTACGGGAAATAATAAAGGCTCTATGACCGTAGTCATAAACAGTGTATTGAAACATCCATGTGTATTACACACAACTAATTCCAAAGAAAAGGGTTTTCACTGCCAAAACCGAGAGCAGAAAGAGCAGTTGAAATTAGGTAAATTATTAGTTAATCCTAATCCTTCTGGTTGGAAATAAATAGCCGATTGTGTGCATTATAAACTATAACGATTGTCTAAAGATACAGTCAGTAAATGAAGTTTGATTTTAAATCGTGGATTAATTTCCTGCAAGTTGTTTGCAGTGCTTTATTATGTAAACAGTGGTGACCTTGCACCCATATCTCTGTTTGCCAATGGTGATGCTTAGATTTATTTTAATGGTAAATTTATGCTATTATCCTAGTCATATTGCAGCATGCTAATTAACTATAAATAATCTTCCCTGACAATGCAGAGAGCATTTCCACTGCTTGGAGTGCAGCCAGAAGGTGTTCAGTAAGAAGGAGGAGATGATACGACACTTCAAGTGGCACAAAAAACGAGATGAGAGTCTGCAGCACGGGTTCATGCGCTACTCTCCTTCTGACGACTGCAGTGACCGCTTCTCCAACTGCTCCCACAATCGCAAACAAACACACTACCATTGTCTCAAGGTTAGTGGGACCCAGACTGCATGCTGCCTTAAATGGTAGGAGCTTCATCACTGATCATAAAGATACGTACATACATACAAACATACATATATATAGGTGCCCTTACATACATACATAAGTGCCTTTACATACATACAGGGGTGCCTTTACATACATACATACAGGGGTGCCTTTACATACATACATACATATATACATAGGTGCCTTTACATACACAGATACATACATAGGTGCCTTGACATACATACATGCATACATAGGTGCCTTTACATACATACATACATAAATAAGTGCCTCTACATAAGTGCCCGTGTATGGAGTACAACTCTCATGTGTGGGGAGGCTCCCCACATGCGGTTCTTCTCAATAGAGTGGAGTCAAAGGCTTTTCGTCTCATTAACTCTCCTCCTCTTACTGATTCCCTTCAACCTTTGTCTCTTCGCCGCACTGTTGCTTCTTTATCTCTCTTCTATCGCTACTTCAATGGTCACTGTTCCTCTGAACTGTCTGCTTGCATCCCTCCACTTAGTACCCGTCTAGCAACAAACCCTCATCCCTTTTCTGTCCAACTCTCTAATGCAAGAGTTAACCGTTACTCCCAGTCCTTCATTTATGCAACTGGTCAACTCTGGAACTGTCTCCCTCTGTCTGTATTCCCTGCTTCCTATGATCTCCAATCTTTCAAACGCAGTGTGTCCAGGCATCTCGAAATGAATGGATCTTGAATTTGGCTCTCTTTTGTATTGTTTTTACTTTTTCTTGGAAGGAACAGTATGCGGGCCCTTGGCCCTTGGTTCCTTCTTCCTTGCTTAAAAAAAAACATAGGGCTAAGTGCCTTTACATACATACATACGTACTTGCATGTATACATACTGTACACTAGACTGATAGTTATTTTAAAGATCCTGGTATAGTGAAGTTAGACTAAGACAGGCTTAGTGGAGGAAATATGTCGCCCTTAATATAAAAGTTCAACATAAACACAAGGTCATGCCCCTGTTGTTTTGATGCACCCCTCCCGGCTTTGACTGTTCAGTAGCTGTATGGATTGTATTTTAAGTGGCTTTCAAGATTTCATAACACTTCTTCCTTAGCAATTTATTTTGCTCATTGCATATCAAGATTCTCTTTGTAAGTTAGTGTTGCAAAGTATGTCTATTAACGACGGAAAATAAAACCCACACTTGAAGACAAAGAATA
>JAGKTI010002026.1:46153-72803 GCA_018397915.1 Birgus latro
TATTCTTTGTCTTCAAGTGTGGGTTTTATTTTCCGTCTTTGATTATCACGCAAGAGTGATTCATCCAGCCATTATGTCTGTTAAAATGATATATAAATAACATATACAGCAAAATGTCAAAGTTTGCGAAATGAATAGCTAATGAACAGGTGCTATGAAACCTCTTATGGCATCTAGACTACGAACTCTGTAAGACTGGCATTGTGACATGATAATATCTTGTACCAACAGGAGGGATGCGACAAGGTGTACATCAGCACTTCGGATGTCCAAATGCACGCCAACTACCACCGCAAGGACTCCGCCATCATGCAGGAGGGCTTCCAGAGGTTCCGTGCTTCTGAGGACTGCAACCAGCCTGCCTGCAGCTTTAGCGGCCAGCGCACCACACACTTCCACTGCATGAGGAGCGCTTGTAACTACACCTTCAAGAATAAGGCTGATATGGGTGAGTCTGACTTCTTACCTGGTAGTTACCAGTTACTTTAGTTTACATTTGTATGGGTGCTGGCAAGGGACGCCTTCATGTGGTGGCATCGATATAACCTGTCGGCTTTGCTGCTCGGTTGTACAAGTGTTCCTCAACTCCCTTACTATCCCTCACATTGTGGACAGTGTAATGCAGGAGAAGAGCAGCTTAAACCGGCAGTTCACATTTCAGACCAGCTTGGGGCCACAGCAATAAAAACATCTGAATCTGTTACACTGCAGCATGAAAGATGCATAAAAATCTTATCTGGCACTGTTCTCCATGACCTGTTTATATCTAGATTTAATTACAGTGCAGTATCTAAGATGCATGAAAAGACAGAGTAACCGTAAATATCATCCAACTTCAAAAGCTGCAAATACTATGAGGTACAATTACACTTACAGAGAAGCACAAGACTTATCACATAAAGGACGAGCAGCTGATAAAGGACGGTTTCAAAAAGTTCATGAAGCAGGAGGCATGTCCGTATGACGGGTGCAAGTTCTCGATGGTAGTGAACCACATCCACTGCATCCGGCCAGACTGCAACTATGTCCTCCACTCATCAGGCCAGATCTTCGCTCACAAGGTACACCAGCATTTTCATTATGAACCAGATGATATGGACGTGAGTTTATTGTTTGTACAATATCAGAATGTTACTAAAAATTTCCGTGTGTTGTAGACTCTAAATTGATAAGCAAATTTTGAATGACAATGAAAATATGATAAAACTGATGTTATTGTTGTTTATAGCGGAAGCACGAGCGGCAAGAACACGAAAGAGCCTACCGCAAGTACAAGTTGGCACAAACGATGCTGGGAGTGCCTGATGGACACCCTGCCCTGGCACCCCTTCTGCACGAGGCATTACGACCTCTGGCCGCCCTCGGAGGACCCATGGTTAATCCTTTGATGGGTCATTTAAGTGGCCCTTTGCCTGGTGCTCCCATGGGTCCTATAGACCAAAGAAGCGAAGACTCATCATCTCCACAAGGATCAATCCCAACCCCTGGTCCGCCTGGTCCACCCGGTCCTCTGACCCCAGGCTTGCAGCGGCCACCTGGCCTGTTGATGGGAGGCTTCCCGTCTCCCGGCATGACAGAGTCCCAGCATCCTCTGGCTCGTCTGTTGGGAGTCACCCCGCCCTCTGCCCATGGCCTTTTCCCGGGGGGGTCAGTTACCAGCTCAGCCTCTACCCCTGCCTCGTCGTCCTCTGGCCCGGCCTCGCCTGTGGACCTGACCGTCAGTATGGGCGGTGAGGACCGTGACTGGGAACGGTGGCTGAGGTGCCACAGCCGTGATGAGCCATGTCGGGCTGGCTGTGACCTGTCGGGGATGGAACACTGGCACTGTGATGAATGTGAGACAGTGTTCCGCGGCCGTGAGAGTGCACGAGAACATGGGAAAGTGCACGAACAGCAGACAGTGATCACAGAAGAGCACTACACAAGAATATCCCAGTCTGAAGACCCACGCCCCTGCCCCCCAGATTGTCCCATCCAGGACCACGCAGATCATTACCACTGCAATTGGGTAAGTAAATCCTTAGTTTTATTTACATCTGACCATAGCTCCCGCATGGCCTTGTATTGTGTCGGGGTAGTCAGCAACACCAGGTGACTCAAAGACTAGATCTTAATGAAGATCATAGGTGGTTCCCGGTAATAATACAGAGTTTTACACAGAGTTGCAGTGTGCTTTCTGTTTCGTGCACATATCTGTGGTGTTTTTTATTTTATTTACTTTTTACCATAGATTTAACAAGTTTTACTACCACTTTTCTCTGTTATATAAGAATTTTTGCTTTTTGCTCTACTGTTATCCCAAGTTTCATAGCTTTTATTTTTTCTTACTTGATGTGTGTTAATTACCATGCAGTTATGGCTGCTACTGATTAAGGTTTGTGTTGAGTGTTGTGATACTAACCTTGTGGTGTGGTGTGTGTGTGTGTGTGTAGGAGGGGTGCGGCGAGGCGGTGCTGGCGGCGGGGGACAAGCCTTTCCGCCGCCTGGAACACTTCCGGATGCATGACTACGCACGGCGCCTGGCCCTGGCCGCCTCCCCGGGAGCCGGCGGGCACGTGGCCACCGTCACTACCATTGACGCCATGTTCAAGCGTAAGCGAGGACGGCCACCTAAAAACAGAGTCATTGAGGTGCGTTACTTGATACCACATTCGTCTCTTGTGGCCGTATTCTTGTTAGCTTAGTAGGCATTCTACCACCTTTTCCTTAACGATTTATGTTGTATTGCATCTTTATTATTTTCTTGTATATGTCTTTCTGATACTGACATGGTTTACAATAGTACCATACAAGAAAATGTCAAAGTGGCATATGCACAAATACACAGATTAGGAAGACGTGCTACGAAGCCTACTTAACCGACAACGATACGAACGTTACTCTCATATGCAGAGTGGCTTTGTAGATCTCGTAACACCTCTCCCATAGCGATTTAATCTATACATTGCATCTCAGTATCCTCAATATGTTACTGATGAAACTACGTCGACAATAACAGTATAAATAAAATGCAAGAGTGTTTCAAGGAGCAACATGCAAAGTAAATCGATTAGGAGGAGGTGTTGCGAGGCTTCCTGTCACATATGGCCCTTGACCTCATCATAAGTGTCCGGAACATTACAGTGCAGGTCACCCACATTGCAAGTTACATTTCAGTGCTGGTAATTTCGACCTGCTGTAAGTGATCAGTTCATCTATACAACTTAATAATATAATTGCACACATCATATCCTATTATACGTAAAGCAAATATTTGACATAGTTTTGTTTCCTGTTACTTCCAGGTGTGGAATGACTACGTAAGTTAGAGTGACATTTGTTCCGCTAACTCACTCACACGGCTCACTAATCATATCGTAGTCCTGTTCCCCCTAATGCTTGCAAGTGTTCATTGATGTTTAAGTCTGTATTGCATAAAATTCTTCTCTCTCTCTCTCTCTCTCTCTCTCTCTCTCTCTCTCTCTCTCTCTCTCTCTCTCTCTCTCTCTCTCTCTCTCTCTCTCTCTCTCTCTCAACCTTGTAACGTGAATTCAGCCTACTTGTTCAGTTATCAGTGTACGCAGCTTAATGCTTTACTGACACAAGCACCCTCGCTGCTACATCCCAAATATATTAATATGGGAAAGAGACTTTGTGCATAGACATAATATTTAATACACATTCAATTGGCACTACAAATTACTTTTACCCTGAGTATTTATCAGGTATCCTGCGCAGCACCACCATCCTGCCACATATTTTTCTGTCTCTCACAGTCCTTCCAGTAATAAATACTGTTTTTACGGATCACATAAGCACATTTGTTCGTAAGTGAATGTATGCTAAATAGACTATAGCCATCTTTATGCCTTTCACTACAGGGGTGCTCTTCCAAATTGATTAAAGTAGTTAGGCCAACTTGCCTAGCCCCGGGCTCCTACGCTCCTCATGGGGCAACACAGGATTAGATGATGATGATGATGTTAGGAGGTAGCAAAAATGAACTAAATTATATGTCACCGGATTCCATGAACGAAAGTGATAACATTATCATCCTTCTCAAATGTTTTTATGTTATCATTCAGGTAGTGAATATGCGATTTCAGCCTACTGTACTGCTGACAAGGGCTTTTTATTTTCCAGCTTCCCGGCTCCAGTGGTCATGACTCTCCGCAGGTCATGTTCACCAGCTACAAGCTACCCAAGAGCTCGCCCCCTCCCCAAGTACCAGTGGGTATGCCTCTTGGCCCCCACCCCATGACACCTCTTGGTCACCTGGCTCAGTTAGGGCGTGACACCTCCCCTCCAAGAATGGCACCACCCTTCACCACCAGCAGTAGCTGTACCACCAACAGCGGCTTCAGTGCCAACAGCAATTTCAACAACAATAACTTGGGCCCTAACTACAATTTCCCCAGCACCTACACCTGCAGCACAACCAGCAACTGCAGCACAAGCACCACCTGCTCCACGGGAGGGCAGTCAACCACCTCAGGCAGCCCCCAGCCCGTGCTGTTGCCGCGCACGGGGCCACTTCTCGCCAACCCGCTCCAACCACAGGTCAGCAAAATCACACACTTCAACCACTCATTCCCATCACGTATTTAGGAGGATCTGATGATGTAGTGGTAGCATAACAAGCTCACAACGATAAAATCTCTTGTTCAGTTCTTAGGTAACTCAGACAAAGTTTGTTTCCCCTTGTCCCTCTTCACCAAGCAATGCAGTCAGCGACCTGAATGTAAATCAGATTTTTTGTGTATCATATTCTAGGGAACTTTACAATAATTGATTACTTGCCTGAACAACCCTTTTGCAGTTGATAGACGTTAATCCCAGGCCTTCATCTCTGACGTGTTTTGTTTTTATTGCCACCATCAGATTGTTTCATTAAGTTTTTCATGACTTCTCAAAATGGAGGAGTTGGACACAGCCTTCATGAACCTCTTCACTACTCGAGGTCTGTCCTAAGTTGAATAAAATCGTTGGTAACGGAAATGAAACTCAAAAACACGTAATCGAATTGAGGGTGGGGTGTTTCTTAATACCAACTCAATTTGATGAGTTTCATGAATATCATGATTACATCATAGGGAAAAAAAAGTATCTTTCATGTGAATGCTTCTGTGACCCAGACGGAACTACAGTGAGTACTATATTTCTTTAAAAAAAATCAGCCTGCAGTGCACGATAACAATAATACATAAACTTTTAAAAATCTTCTCTCTCTCTTTCCTACGATCGTTATTAAACTTGCCCTTCTGGTCACAAACGATGTTCAAAAGCACTGTTTCCATATCTCTGTCATATTCTGAGATGACAATTTGCTCTGTGCTTCTTATGGCAATTTAAATCTTTCATTGTTAGGATGTCTTTTGTTTGAACCAAATTGCCTGATTTATCCCTATGTAGAAATCATAGGTGTGCATTCCGCAAAAAAGTATGCCAGCTTTTACAACACTTACAGTTTTAAAACGTTGACGACGCGGGGCCACCCTGTAATCGGAGTGCAAATAATAATCTTGGTATTAGTACCCTAAAAATAGATCAAATGACACATTGAGTGACGTTTGATAGTCTAAGATATCAATATAATAAATCTGTCCGTGTCTAAAAAAATATGCACATTATCCTAACCATCGAGCCCCCAGGAGTGCATTACGTTATTTGAGGGGTGTAGTAGTAGTAGTTGTTGTTATAGCCCCAGGTTCATCTGAAATATGAACTCGGTGGACTGCAGACTGAAGTTCCCCTCCTCCTGCAGTCCACATCCTCGTTTTTGAGGACAGGGAGGGTACTAAGAGACGATTATATAACTGAACAGTGGAGTCACCCAGCTAAATCGGTGCCACCACTAAGGGCGTTCCTCTCCAACACTGTACAAGTACGAATTGGAGATACCCGAGATAGTTTATGAAGTCCTTGAGTGCTAGGATTTTTCTCCGTTGAATAAAACATTCTGGTGTTAGCCTGAATAAAGTAACCAAATTTACCAACCGTAGAGATAAGGTTAAGGATGCAGCAAGTGAGAACGTTCCATTCATCCGAAATTAGATGTGTTAATTCTTTCTCCAAATGGCACCATGACTGAGGAGTGCTTTTGAATTAATGCTATCATATCAACCTTTTTTTTATTTTTACTATCATGAAAATTGGCTTTCTGGAGTACCAGACACTTTCCAAAAAAAAGCCAAACATAGCCAAGAAAACACACACACACACACACACACACACACACACAAGAACAGAGCACCAAAACTTTTTTTCTTTTCTCTTAGCTGTTAGGCCAGTCATGAGATTGCATTTTTGAAACTGTCATGAAAACTCTTCCAGTGGTACGAGTCATTTCTCCCCCCCCCCCCCAAAAAAAAAAAAACGCCACATGTAGCCGAAGAAGTAAAAAATGCAACCATGCTCGCTTGATCATGTTCCATACCTGTAGTGTGGACGCTTAATTCTTGATTTCCTAACTGAAACTCAAGACAAAGCCCAATGGAACTTATTTGCAAGAAAAATATTTCAGGATATGACCGACTTTAAGCAAGATGTCTTGACTTCATCTTAACTTCCCGATCAAGCCCGATTTTTTTTTCTTTGCAAATCTTCACTAAATATTCTCATGAGATCACACCTCTCGTGTGTGCTATTGAAATTATTTATGTGTTAAATAGAAATCAGTGCGTAATTCCTTTTGTTTGACAAATGCAGGCGGAGATTGTGGATGGCTTCTACCCGTGGGCCGAAGGTGTACCATGTCCTGACCAGCTGTGTCCCCTGCTTGGCCGCCACCACTACCACTGCGCCCACCCCCGCTGTCTCTACGTCACCGCCCACGCCGATGTCCTTCCTCTCCACGCTCACGACTTCCACGAGAACATGCCCATTCCAGAGGGCTTCATTGCCATCGACCGTAACATAGATTGTCGCTCACCGAGCTGTCAAAGGTAAGAGTTGCATTTTTTTTTTTTTTAATTGTCTTCTTGACTTTTCTGCTTGGTCGACTGCGTCTGTGTAGCCTAGTATTTTTGTGTTTATAATAAACAGTAATGCCTTACCATATTTTGAATTTTCATTATGACCGTGTTGTTGCCTATGGAATCCATGTAACCTTTTAATTTGGTATGTCCTATCTAAGGTCATTTCCTTATTACTAAATCGACAAAATGCTGGAAGCGGCGTATCTCTAGGGGTTTCACGAGCAAAAGGAGACGTTGTTCAGAGAGGCAATGAGCATTTGACTTTTGCTGGATCATGCATTGCCGGAACAAGCTGACTGCTATGAACAAGTAGAGAGAGATGTTTGTGTTAAGCTTTACTGAATTTGGCTTCCAACCCAATTATATTCTACTGCCTTTCACTGGGATCGAACCTTGCACAACATCTTTTCATCCTGATGAGGAATGCTTTCGGCCGTCCAGCCAGAACACTCACAGCTCTATTTGCTCGAAGGTGGGGTTACCTCATTGCAGGGTCTCTCACGTGTTTGTATGTCCCATGACTGGCCATGCACATTCCATCATAGAAAATGCTACAGGTCAGGAAATGAAACGTAGAAGGACATCGCTTTCTATAAAGTGAGTGGGTCACTAGGAAAGCATAGCTCACCCACTTTAAGAGGAGTGAACATTGCAGGGAATGGCTATTGTAGGCAGTGTGACACAAGAGCTTTCTCTTGTTTGTTTTCATCATGAGTAGCGCGGGTCCTTGTCATGCAGCGGGCGGCGAACGAACTCTTAAATTTTTCACCTTTACCTATAATTCACTTCTTTGATAAATTCCCTTGTTCTGAATGTGTATGCTTGATATAACGTGCAATCTCTATGCATGATCATAATGCAAATTTACAAATATAATAATACTGTTTGAAACTGCAGTAAACATTAGTTCATAACTGAATACCTTATCACTCTGATGACAAGGAGGAACAAGTCACACAAGAAAAAATGCGTAAAACATTGTGTCATCCTATTTTTTTTTCTTTTAACACTAAGGTACGAACAAACAGGATATGAACATGTATTGGTTGTCTATGAGTTATTCTTCACTCACTAGTGTGTATGTACGAGTAGAAGTATCCAGCAATAACTGGAAAACATTTAACATTTCCATGATGAAGTTTTTTTTTTTTTTTATAAGCAGATCAGTTCATTATATTTTTTAGGCCACTGATTTACCTTTCTCCCTCATTCCTCTTTTCTCTCTCTGACCTGATTTCACCTTCCACAGCAACAAGGTAAATAAGCACTTCCACTGCACCAAGTGTGGCTTCTCATTCTTACGCTACCAAACGCTGGAGTCCCACGCAGAGAAGCACCAGCAGGAGGAAGAAAGTGGCGCCCCACACGGCCTCGGCCCTCAGTCACCAATCTTCCTGAAGAAGCCCCGTCCGGACAGCCCCATGGACACCCCCACCGCTGGGGGAGAATGCGAATCACCAGGCAAATCCCAAGGTTAGTATAGAGGAAGGATTCCCAAGATGTGTTACAGTATGGTGGGAGGAACAAAATATGATGGGCATTCGTAATCATCATCATTCTGACCTTTTTTTCTCACCTGGAGTGAGGTAGGGTCCAGAAAGCAAGGAAAGAGAAAGCATAAATGAGGCAGAACTCTGAACATCATGCCTATGAAGTGGGCCACACACTGACTTGCCATTCACGCCCCGGAGTCCAGGCTTCACCCCACAGGCTTAACAGGCTGCCATTAGTTTTTTTTTTTTGGGGGGGGGGAGGTATTCTTCTTTTTAGATAAACTGAAGTTCTCGTAACAGTTACAAACATTAAGAATAATCCTAATCCTTATATCTTCGGCACAAATTGAGGTGAAGTTAAAGAAGGCAACAGTAGCCTGCGACTATTACTTTCGGAAGAGGTGGACGGATATGGAAAATCAGTGAATGAGAAACAAAGGTATGTAAGTTGAAGAAGCTGGAGAACTGACACATGAAAGTGTTGCCAGGATAAGTACGAATATGCGTACGGAGAAGCGAGCGACCGAGATTTTGCACACATTGTTTAACGTGATTGTCAAAGAATTACTCTGTGTGGACGGTATACTGTATGTGAGAACGATGTACAATGATTTATAGATAGCTAGACAGATAGTTTGATAGATCCATTGATAGATAGATGGATAGATATAGGTGTGTGTGTGTGTGTGTGGATGATTAGGCCGGTGAGGTGAAATTTTGGGTCGGTGGGTTTAAATGATGCGTGAACCATTGTGTGACCCATTTCGCTGTGTCTGTGGTTAATAGTTCTCCAGATTTTCGTACAGTTCCATTCTTTGTTTCCGGATCCTATTGCACTCGGCATCCTTAGGTGAGGAAAAATCGTTATTATTATTATTATTATTATTATCATCATATGTGGTAGGTGCGGGCACACCATCCACTCACTCGATGTAGTGCTGCTCTCGGGTGTCTGCCCTTTCCCCTCCTCCATCCTTCTTTCCGTCCATCCTCTTCTGTGTTTCTTTCCTTCATTCTTTCCTCGTCCTTCTTCCTACGGGTGACTTTACACTCCCTCTTCCGTCTTTCTTTCCTGCGTTCTTTCCTCTTCCTTCTGCCTATGGGTGACTGTACACTGAGTGACAAGACAAATGGCTTCTAGTACCAGAAAACCATTTACTACGCTGGGTGGTAACCATATAACAAGATTATGGCTCCTGGTGGTTTAGTGGGTAATTATGGCGCTCCAGTCGGATTGAGCCGCTGAAGGTTTATATCCAAGGGGTGGTTGGGGTTTATTGCTCACGTTATGCCACTCAGGGATGAATGAGGCTGGTCACTCTCATCTTAAATGTCAGGACCAACTTGCCTAGCCCCGGGCTCCTACGCTTTTCATGGGGCAACGTAGGATTGGATGATGGATGGATGGATGGACTATTATCGTCATTATTTTTATCTTTTTCATTTTATTTTTTTTAATGTTGAGGAGTCAGGCTTATAGTTGGACCTGCAAAATCTTTGGAAGGACCATTCTTGTTCTCGCGTTTGTGCTGTCCATTTGTTTGTATCGTCACAGAAGTTGTTTGTATCGTCACAGTGTAATGTTATACTTTATTCCTAATGAATCTCTCCTTAAGAATATTGTGTTATTCCACTGTTTTATTGTTATGTTGTCGTGGGCTTCATAATGAAACCTTTCCAGTAATCGTGCATTAGTGTGTGTGTGTGTGTGTGTGTGTGTCTGTGTCTGTCTGTCTGTCTGTCTGTCTGTCTGTCTGTCTGTCTGTCCGTTCGTGTAATTCTGTCTGTCTGACTATTTATCTGTTTATCCATTTATCTGATCTAATTAGTGTACATATAGATATAATGTCTGTTAACAATTTTCGAAGTATTTATATCAGGTTATCAAGCTTCAGGTTACACTGACGTGTAGATCTCTCCCCTCCAGTGGTCAAGTCGGCAGGGATATTCTACCCACTGTCACCCTTCCCAACTTCAAATCCAGCTAGTCTCAGACCGTCATCAGCCTCTCGAGGAGAAGCTGGTGCTTTAGTAACGCCCATTCCGCCATCGACACGCCCACAAAACTCCACAACGTACACGCTGCCGGTGTCTGGAAGTCTAACCATCACGGCTACCCGGCGTTCACCAGTTCCTCCAGTTATGCATTCGCCCATTCGTGACCAGATGGAACATAATGAATCAGAGGATCGCCAGGAAGCCGATGGGGATTCCCCTCATTCCCATAGCCAGCAGGGAGATCCATACTCAGCCCACATGATGCAGACAATTAGCAGAGACCAACCGCCCCTCCCCGCAGCAGCAGCAGCAGCGGCGGCTGCAGCAGCAGCCCTGGGACCAGACTGGTTTAATCCTGAACGGCATCCACAATATGGCCCCGAGTACTCTTGTGGCAGACCGTTTTGTAAACTGAAAAAGAAAGAACACTATCATTGTCATATCTGTAATCAAGCCTTTAGTGAGCAGGAAAAGTTAAAGCCTCATCTCCTGAAACATGCCACCTGTGGACCTATGAACCCTGGAGGGTTCTCTGCAGGAGAAGAAGAAGTAGAGGGAAGTACAGAACAAGGAGAGGATGATGAAGGAAATGTTCAGGTCAAATCAGAAAACAGCAATGACCGTCCCAGCAGTCCGAGAAGTCCTAGCAGTGCAATTAGCAGCTGCTTTCCATGCACGACACCCAGCATCTCCACCAGCAACCCTAGACCACTCGGTATTAACAGCATTCCCAGTAGCCTGAGTGGGCCCCCAACCACACCTCAGTTCCCTCATGTTTATACACAGGCTGCAAGCTTTCCTGGCCTTCCCTCACCATTTGGTCCACAGTTTGGTATGGCAGGAATGTTCCCTGGAAGTCTACCTCGCTTATTGCCACCAGCTGCATGGCAGGTTCATCCAACATTAGCAGCGATGGCCCACCAAGGTCTGATGTTCCCCGGCATGCGACCTAATGGAGACCTGAGTCACAGATCACCTGGTCCAGGGGGGTTGCCAGGTGTAACTCCAGGCCTCAGTGGTGCAGGTCCTCCTGGCCCTGGTCCAGAGCCAAATCCTCTTCTGTCCTCATCCTTCGGTCCATCACCCCACTTAGCCATGCTGGGCAAGAGGCTTGGGGCCGATGATTTTAATTCACAAGAAGCTAAGAAAATCAGATCTAATCACTCCATCCGGTTACTAAAAGATGAGCCAGTGCCAGAGGGCTATATTCGATTTAGGTAAGAACTACCACAAGTACACATTCGGTTAAAAACATAATATCTGTAAGGGGGAAATTTTCTTTCTTAAATGAAACTTTTAACCATATTGTTAACATTTACGTTGCTGACAGTGCAAAATATTCAGACCTGTACAGGTCGTTATTTATATTTTAATCATACGAAATGTAATGTAAGTCAGCCACAAAACTGATTACTTACCATATTACACACAGCATTATGAACACAATCTATCAGTATGATGATAATTTTCTTGCTTATCTTGAATGAAAATTTACCATTTGGCTATGGCAATGCTTATGTTGTTGAAGTGCATAATATACACACTGATGCAGTTTGCTTATCATATTTTCATCACATATAACTCAGACAAAAAACTTGTATCTACTGTTCTCCACAATTCTTCAGATTCAACGAGGACTGCCAGTATCCTCATTGTGGATACAGGGAGCACCAGACCCACTTCCACTGCATGAGGAAGGATTGTGGTTACTCCTTTTGTGACAAAACCCGCTTTGTTCAACACACTGCCCGGCACGAGCGTCTGGACACTCTGATGGGGGGAGACTTCAACCAGTTTCGATCGAATGTTTCCTGTGGTCGTCCAGATTGTGTATATGCTTCAATGATAGGTGAGTTTTCTTCTTCTTATTATTATTATTATTATTATTATCATCATTATTATTTGGGGGTTCTCACCATCCACTCGCTCGATATAGTGCTGCCCTCGGGTGACTGCCCTTTTCTTTCTTCCTTTCTTCTTTCCTTCCGTCCTCTTCTGTCATTCTTTCCTTCAGTCTTTCCTCTTCCTTATGCCTACGGGTGACTCTGCACTCCCTCATCTGTCTTTTCTTCCTTCATCTTTCCTCTTTCCTTCTGCCTTTGGGTAATTCTACACTGAGTGACAAGCCGAATGGTTTCCTGTACACCTGGAAACCATTTACTACGCTGGGTGGTAAAAATATAACCTAATTATGGCGCCTGGTGGTTTAGTGAGTAATTAAGGCGCTCCAATCGGACTGAGCCTGTGCAGGTTCATATCCAAGGGATGGTTGAGGTTTATTGTTCACGTAATGTCACTCGGTATGAGTGAGGCCAGTCACTCTCACCTTAAATCTCATGACCAATTTGCCTAGCCCCGAGCTCCTACGCTCCTCATGGGGCAACATAGGATTGGATGAGGGATGGATGGATGGATTATTATTATCACTTAATATAATGACCCTCAAAGCTCTTAAGTTCTGTGAACCTGAGTACCTAACTGAAATGTTATCTGCTGTTGATGCTCATTTTGGAAATATTTTGCGTAGTAGGTATGGCCCACCTACATCTTAAGGAGCCTAGAACAGTAAGGGAGTATCCTTTTCCTTTAAGGCCCATTTTCTTATACATCAACCAGACTATTTATCTATTTGCTCATGTCTGTGAAAAAAAAAAAAAATCATCTCTACAGTCATTTAAGAAACAACTCAGATCTTTTTTCTCGAAATCTCATGATCTGTTTGATGGTGTTGTGCGGGTTGATAAAAAAGGTTAATAGGAACCACTCTCCTGATGCAATACTGCGTATTAATGGATAGTCATGCCATCATTTAGAGGTTTTGAGTGCTAGTGAATTCTTTTGCAGAACTGGCACTTTTGAGAAACAAAGATTAGTCATTATTGGCTGTTAATTATTCAGATAAAAATAATACATACTTATAAACACATATTTCCTCTTTTCCCAACAGGACAACAGCAAAACAAAGCCTCGCACTTTCATTGCCTTAAGTGTGAATTTGTTTGCACGGACACAAACAAAGTGGTTGCACATCGCAGGCAGCATCAGAAGCGAGATTCCATCAATGCTGCGGGTTTCGAGAAGTTCACACCATCCCAACCCTGTGGTATCCAAGGGTGTAACCACAACCAAAAGCAAACACACTACCATTGCCTTAAGTGCCAGTACTCAGTCCTTGGCCTCAGCCAGATGTCAGCTCACAGATTCCGACATCTTGAATGAAATTTCTTCGGGGAGTAATCTCCGGAGAGGCTCCCCCCTGCACTGCTCTGAGCGTGTGCAGGACTTAGAAAAACGCGTTAATGATGTAAAGCAAATGTCCTTCCCAGCTACTCTGAGAGGTAGCTGCGACTGGCGACATCAGCCTTATTGGGCACGTTTTAGAGCCCAGCACTTCAACACGAGGGAGCTACATCTTGTAGCTTTGTACTATAGTGTATGTGTTATTGTTAGCCTTACATATCATTGTAACATACCAAGTGGTGTAGTTGTTATACTTTTTACTGTAACTTTTATCCAGTTTTTGCTAAAGAGATTAAATTTAATGGACAAGACAGCCGCTGGATAAAATAAGTGAAACTTCCGTATAGCACAGAAATATGGCAGTTCAACTCCGCAGTGTCAAGAGTGCTGTGGTAGCTATAGTGAACCTTAGAGTCATGGGCAGTAATGGGCATACCAACGTAGAACCATGTTTGCTGACACCGCCTGCTACCTGTTGCCCTCCAAATCTTGACGTCATTTGTGTTATTGCACCGATTATGTAAAAAGTTATATACCCTTGACTATTATTTGCCAGTGTATGTGATGTGCCTGGTATACAATACCGGAACAAGAAGCCTCAGACCCTATTGAAACCCGAGTGCCTTGTTGAAGGTTAAACAGTGTCTTTATACTAGTGTCTTACTGTAGGTTGGTGTGGAGCAGCCATCGTGGTGCCAGGCTCCACCCCGCCCCTCCTCACCTCACTCTCCTCCTACACTCCACCACACCAAGCTCTGCTGATTATGTTTTATGTTATATTTATTCTTTAGTGTTACCAAATATTAGTGCCAAGTATTTCGTACTCATTCAGTTATTTAATGTAGTGCCAAACAATTTCTAATAATTTTCGTTTATTGGTGGCTAAGACCGTGCCAATATTAATAACATTTTCTTTTGTTCTAAGAATACTTATGATATATATCACTTACTTGCGATTTTCTGCATATTAAAATCACGACACTTGCAGTGTCAAGCTGGAAGTGGCAGGACCAAAAGGGTTAATGAATGATTTGTGATGGAGAGCCACTGTGTATTAACAGCCTCGCTACACTAGAAAAATGCTGATTCAGTAGTACGTTATCAGTTATTTCTGCGCATTCCATTGTGTGCATGTGGTAACTGGTAGTGGAGCATTACAAGGCCAGTGATGGTGCAGCACGAGGTGAGCACTGCAGGCCGACCGGAAGACGTGGTATGGCAGTGGCCAGGTGGTCTGCTGCCCAGCCAACCCTACTTGCCCACCAAGGTTCAGGGTAGTGATGAGGACTCCTCAAAGAATGGCAGGCCGCTCGGCCTCTAAGCAGTAGTGTCTTGTTTGCTGTGATTTAGAAATGTAGAGTTAGGATGATATGGCCGAGAGAAGTTAATGTGAGCAGGGAGACAGCCAGCGGCGAGCCAGTCCTGTGCTGCGCCACCTCCTCACCTCGATCACTTCATAACACTATGACAAATTATTATTTATATTATTATATTTACCTTTTTTTGCTTGCATCTTTTTGTTTGCATAGAATATGTGTGTAGTGATGAGTGTGGAGGGACATGTGGAGGGGGTGCAGTGGTGGCGGCGGGAGCAGGGCACGGCGTCCCCGGTTGCTATACTCTCTCTCTGGACGGTGCACCGCCTGCTAGCCTCAGTTTCAGCTCACTCAGCACTGCTGATGCATTTATGTACAGCTCTATTTATTAGTGTGGTGGTCCCGGTGGTGGCGTCCACACGTGATGGTGGCCCCCATGATCTGCCAGTCTCCCATGCCTTGCCTTACACTGATTGTAATCAGGTAGTATTGTAAGGAATTAGTCAACCTGTCTGCCACTCCGCAGGCAGAGTACAATGTCCTTCAAGACCTCAGCATTCATTATAACAGTGGCAGCAGGTGGGTATGTGGAAAGCAGTGAATGGAGACTGAAGTTTATCACTGCTGCCTTGTGCCGGGACCCCGCCTCCTCACCATCCGGGGGAAATTACTCCAATAAAGTGATATGTTAATGGGCTAGTTTCTTTGTTGCCCTTTCAAGAGTACCTAGTATGCTACATTTGTATTAACTTACAAAATACTTACCAGCACAAAAACTTAAGGCATAAACCACATCATATAACCACAACCCTATCTATGGCAGGTAGTTACAGCCATTTTTAGTGAACCGATATATCTACAGAAAGAACTGCAGATAGCAATGACTTTAATGGCATTGGTATGTCAGTACAATAGAAATTTTACCTCTGCTCACACAGTCAGCAGAATGAAACAAGATTATCATGACAGCTGTTCCACACACATCCGTAGCTATCACAGTATATGCAGTAGCCTGTTAGCAAGTAAGAAAACGTATTATGGCTTTTCAGATCTTTTTTTGTTACTCTTTGTGCCTCTCTCAAATGCAGGCTAAAAAAGTATCGGTGACACAGTCGAACATTAATTCAAGGACAAGCGGCGTCAACCACTTGACTCTGGCAAAGCAGCATTCACACTAGACCACATAAGAATGAGGGAATGGTGCTGAGTAGTATATGTAGATTCTTTATATGCCATTATTGTACAAGTCCCAGCATTAGGAAACGATGTCAGCGAAGGCCAGCAATAGTGAATAAAATATGTCAGTTATACGTTAATCGGGAAATACAGAGCAGAAAAAAAAATGACAACAGGTAACGATATAAGGCAATGCAACAAAGGCGGGTTCATACGAAAATACGTAGGGGTGAGGAGTGGAAATGATATACTGTATATTAAAACAAATATTCAGGTAGGAGTCAAAGGCTAAGAAAATTTGAAGTGACTGAGACTGTCCAAAACATCAGGATGAACAAAGACAGTAGTAGTAGTGATAGTAGTTGTTGTATCCCCAGGTTCATCTAAATACGAACCCAGTGGACTGCAGGCTGACGCTGCCCTTTTCCTGAAGTCCATCAACTTCAATGATATGATGTAAACTAGCAAATAATATACCAGCGGGTCTAAAGAGGCGATACTAAAACAAATAATAGTGTAGTGAAAGAGTGGGTAAGATGTGGAAGTCTTGAAGAGTTTGCAGGGCAAGGATATTTTTATTTAGATTATTTAACCAATCAGGACAAGCCCCAACATTCTGAAGGGTGTTGTTGCTGAAGCCCAAGCAGGAGTCAGTATCTATCTATCTATATACCTAGGCTGCTTCCCCCCAGAGGGGGGTAGCCGAGACAGGATGGCACACTCCCAATTTACTCATCGACGCACACACATTTACTCGTATCTTAGCCCTAAGGGCAGAAGGGACAGATCCTCACTGCACCACACTGCACGAGGGTCAATTAAGCAGTGCAATCAGCGACATCCGCAGCAGGGCCCGACAATAGAGGCGGTTTACCCCTGCCACATCATAATGGACCCATCCCCTAACCCGCACCTGACCTGATCAGCTGATCAGACCAAATCCGGGAGAATATCCCCTCAGGGCTGCGTCACCATTCACTACAATTTCTCTCCAGTCAACCCTGTCACGCGCAGCCACTCTTCCTTGTTCTTCAGACGTCCCTCTCGCATCTAACGCTCTCTTCACGCTATCCATCCATCGCTCAGTATAATAAAGCATAATAATCAGGAGTCAGTATAACAAAGCAAAATGAATCATTGTCTCATACATGATGAAAAATTTATCGCATTTGTTTCAACTATGGATGCAATAATAACGATGATTAGGAGAAGGCAAATAAAAAATATAAAAGAACAGATCAGTATAGTAACACAAATACTGTGAAAAAAAAAGTGTGCACAGTCAAAAGGACCGATAAAATGCAGTGACCAACGCAGGAAAGCAAAAGGTAAGGAGCATAAGAATGTGAGAGAAAAAAAATATTTCCTGTGTCACAGAATCGACGGCGAAGGAAAGTTGGGTCATTCTCGTTTCAATCCATTATCGCTCCGGTTACCTGGGGTGTTCTGTAGTTAGAACTCGTTGGAGCAAACACCTTATCATCTATGAAACTTCCGTGGTAAATTAATAATAACGGAGACATAACTTTTATTCATTTGTTTTTTTATTGATGATGATGATTTAGATTTGCCTCCCCATTGGGAGGACACGGGCAAAAACAAAAGCCCGTCAGAGAAAAGCTGTACAAAGATTTAGGGTTACAGGTTAACGTGGGGGAGGGTAGGTAGCTACAACCCCCAAAATCACAGAGGCAGGTGCCCGAGCAATAGTTTCTGCAGCCAAACGATAGTCGTCATCCCTGAGAAGCTGCTCACCAAGGCCACGCCGAAGACAATATGTTGCAGGATAGTCAAGAATATAATTTAAAAGAGGCATTGCACTAATGCCGAAGCAGTGAGGGCACGGCTCCGGGTTTCCACCAGTCATCTGGTTATAGCATGGATATCCCAGACGCAACCGGCGAAGCTTGACAAGAAGGTGATTGGGTGTGCCGGTGGGTACATCAACAGGTGTATAGGTTGTATCAATGGCATACCAGGTGGCAGAGCGAGAGCCTTCGTATACCTGGAATTGATGATCTTCCCGGGAAAGACGGTGGACAGCGTCAGTTACTTGTCGCAAGATGCGAGATAAGCTAAGTCGTAACGGAAAGGTGGCGATAGGGAGAGTGCAGGCGAGGTGAGCAGCAGCAGCAGCACGCTCGTTGCCCATAATTCCAACGTGTCCAGGAATCCAGCGTAGATAAATTTCGCCTCCCCGGCTAGCGATGGTAGTTGCAACAACCAGGATGGAGGTAAGTAGGAACCTGTTGTCTGTGAAATTGAGCTGCTGCAGGCCATGTATAGAAGAGAGGGAGTCTGTATGTATAATGATGCGCCGATGGAAGTGGCGATCGGCATGGCGAAGAGCACCAAGGATAGCAAGAAGCTCAGTTGGGTAGGCTGAAGCGCCAGAGGTGATACACCAGGACTCAGCCCACTCGTCACAAATAAAAGCAGCGCCTGCAGTCCCATCAGCACCCACAGACCCATCTGTATAATAAACGGCAGCATCAGGAGTGTAGAGAGCCGCCATACGACGCAATCCATCCTGTTGAAGAAGAGCAGGAAGAGAGGCCCTTGGGTTTGCCACAGTAGGCTCAACACTCCTAATCACAGCAGGAAGCCAGGGTGGTGCTGGAGCATAGGCAGGGTCAGGCAAATCAGGACCACCCCTGACGGCATCAGCGGCATTAAGTCTCCGAACTGCGTTGGCGGCAAGGAGAATCCAATCACCTCCAGGGCGTGGATTCGGGGGCTGATCAAGTGTTCGCCGGAGGAGAACAGAGACAGGAAGGTGGGGCCGGTGCCTGCATAGCTTAGCAGCGACAGCTGCTGTTTGTGCCCAAATGCGATGTTGCAGAGATGGGAAGCCGCTCTCAGCCCGAAGATTAACAAGACGCGTCCATGGTGGTGCCCCAAGCATCACACGTAGGGCAGCATTTTGTATCACTTCCAGGGAACGATGAAGCGACTCTGAGATCCCAATGAGACATACAGCCCCATAATCCACAAGGGATCGGATGGCGTGGGTGTAAAAGGTACGCAGGACGCTGTACGAGGCACCCATAATGCGGCTAGAAAGGGCTTTGAGGGCAGAGATGCGAGAAGCCGCCCGTTCCCGTACATACCTCACATGTCTGGCAAACTTTATATGGCTGTCGAACCAGACGCCTGGGTACTGGTGACATCGTACAAAGGCAAGGCGTTGACCCCCAAGGAGGAGGGGACGGTCTGGGTGGCGAAGACCGAAAGGTAGGCATTTGGTCTTGTTAAAGTTGATTTTTGGACCAAGTTCGCAACATTTGTCATGAAGGTTAGATGATTATCACCCAGCGTTGTAAATGGTGTCCCGGCTCACAGGAAACCATTAGGCTGGTCACTCATTGTAAAACCATCTGAAAAAGAAAGAGTACCGGTAATAAAAGGTGATAAAAAAGGGAGAAATAGGAAGAGATGAGCACAGACACAGAAAAAGAATGATCTAGGTGAAGGAAGAAGCAGGCAGCACATCAAGTGAGTGGATGATGGTCGCCACCACCAGCGTGAAAATATCTCCCAAAGCATCAGGATTTTACAATTTAATAATTACACAAGCCAGCAGAAGTAAACCGAAGGGGCAATAGCTAGACAGCTGACAATATTGTAATGGGAGATCTTCAGAAGTAAGAGTGTTATATAACCTTCAGGGTGTGATGGCCGCCGATAGATACCCTATTGTTTCTAGCCGCCTAATGTCTAGTGATTTTCCTAAGGGAGAAATACCCTAAGCGAATGTATGCAACGTCCACACAACGCGGGTGGGTGAGTGAGCAAATTATTTTAGTTTCCCTAACTTATGGTAAAAAAGAGAACGACAAACAAACGTATTGAAAGAAAACGGTAACTCCATCAATGTAAACGTACTTAATTTTGCACGGGAAGTATTTGTGGAATTCTGTGCCCACAGTGGTTCCCAGTTTTTTTTTAGCAGTGGACTTTAAAATCGCAGACTTCAGACGTTTCTCGAGTCGCAGCACCAATATGTGGCCTACAAATATATCAGTAGCACCGAAATTTCAGCATGCTGGGAAGGGATAGGGGGCAAAAGTACTATTTATAATGTGGGTTTAAGCAGACCGTTTTATTGTAGAAATCCAGGCACTGCATAGCCTATTTTGTTCTCTTGTTTTTTGTAAACCTTTTTTCAATCTTTTTTTTATTTTTAATATGGGGAAATGAATTCCACAAGCTATACCTTGATAGATCATATACTTCCTCGCTTACTTTTCCCTCTGTCAGTGTCCTGCTTTGCTATATTTCTAGTTTATCTTTTGTTTTAGACTCTTTTACCCACGACTTATTAATTTTTATCCTGCTACATTTCATTTGAGTTTTGGTGTTTACGTATTTCTTCCTTGATCAGATTTTGGATTGTACTTTCTTTTTTTGTACTACACGCATAGTGTTAAGTCTCTTACTTCCATTCTGATCATTTGCTTTTCCTTTGTCTGTTTAGTCGTTTCGTTTGTTTAATTTCCTTTCCTATTTCGTTGTTCAGACGTCCAACTTCACTGAAGTGAACACAGCGCCCACAGCACCAAACAAAGAAGGGCGTATCTCGTTTGTATATAGCTTCAGTGTTGTGAGCGAACCACATTGAACGAAAATCTAAGAGAGAATACTTCGGCATATACGCAAGCATTGAGGAGTTCAGTAGCTATATATCCATACTGTACAGGGAGATAATATAGTTTAAAACACTGGTATGTCTTGGCCGTTTCATAACAAGCAATACATGAGACAATCTTTAGATTGCGAAAATTTTATGAAAACCTCCGTCTTCAGTGAAAACTAGTGACGACCACAATAGCACATGCAGAGTGCAGACGCTGTGGAGGAATTTCCACCATCTGCTGTAAGAGGTTGTCTGTGCCAATGAAAGGACGTTATAGTAAGTATAATGCAGATCAGTTATTCTAATCCCAGTTTTGGAGTGTCCAGTGTCATTTGTGTTTTTGTTCGTAACAAACAGAAAGCGTTTCCGGTAAGTTTTCTTAATCTTAAGAATTTTGTTGTTGTTGTTGTTGTATGGCTATTAAGAATTCTATGTATCTGTAGCAAGACGTCATAATCCTTTAAGGCGTAGTCGTTTGTCTTTGGTTTAGTTAACTACGGCAAATGGAGGAAAACGTCATTGTTCATGTTGTAGTCTAGTCACTGACTAGTAGTCAGCCGCATCAGGTTGTCAGGTCGTAAAAGATCCTCAGAAAAGGAAGTAGTTTACTAATTTTGTGAAAATATGCTCCCCATGTAATACAGTAGATGATTTTGCTTTACCGTATGAAGTATAAGCTGTGTATCAAACTGGTGGGTTTTAATAGTTGCAGGGATGTGTAATTTTGTAGTTACTAATTATAGATCCTCTGTCCCAACCCTGACAAGACTTAAACATAATCGTGAAAGCAATATTAGTTGGTCCTCAGCATTGATTCTGTATCATACTAGTTTTATAAGACCACCTCTTAAACATTGAATTTTTGGTAATCTTTAAAGAGACATAGGACCACCTTTTAAAAGTTAACTATTATTTTACCTAACTTTGAACTCATTCAGTGACTTTGTGAAAGGGTTCAGAAGTACATTTTCATGTATGAAGAAGATCCATCAGTGAGCAATGAAAATATGATTCTATAAGGGATAGGTTAGGTTTGCATAAAATAGGGTAGGATAAACATGGTTAAGTTTCAGAAATTTGGGTTAGGTTTGGATGAATAGGTACTGATAAGGGTACTTTCATTCAGGAATGATGTTTTAAGATGGTGTCCATCTGACTTTGTGCACCACAAGATTGTGTGTGCCTCTAAAACAACCTTTTTAAAACATCTTTCACCACTTTTAAAAGAAATATAAAACATTGAAACTTGAAAATGCAATCAGGAAATACTTAAAGAATCCCATGAAGAGCTAAGGTAAGGAAAAAACAGAACTGCAAAATAAGGTGGTCTTATGTCTCCTTAAGGATTTTTTAAAATTTACCAGCAGTATTCAGGGAGAGCAGGACCATCTTTTTTTTTTTCTTTGTCAAAGCCCTTCATGAGTTGATGGGATTCTTTTCATATTTTCTTCTGAGTGTGCTTTTAAGTTTTGGTTCAGTGTTTTTTATTTCTTTTAAGTGATGTGTTTAAATACGTGGCCTTTGCTTACAATCCCCATTAACACGAAGACTCACGCTACCTTGTAGTGCACCAAAGACAGACGGATGTGATCTTATAACCCCATTTTTAGCTGAAAAGTACCTTTATCAGTTATAATTTATCCAAAACTAGCCAAAATTTTCATAATTTAACCCAATTTGATTTATTCTAACCTAACCCAACCTAACCTAACCCATCCCTTAATTGATTGTAGCTCTTTTCCCTGTTTATTGATGGCTCCTCATCATACACAAATATTCACTTCTGTACACTTTACAAAGGCACTGAATCAATTCAAAGGTAGGGAGAAATTTTTTTAAAATATGTAAGAGGTAGTCCATGTCTCCCTCAAGGTTATCCCTAATTTATTCTGCAGTAAGTTAACCTAACCTAACATAAGGCACTTTAACACTGAGCCATCATGTCCCAATTGGAGACAAGATAGGGGCATGGTGGCTTAGTGGTAGAGTGTCTGACTTGTTACTGCAGAGTTATGAGTTCATGCCACACCTGGGTAAGCTGCCCTGCCGGGAGTGATAGCACTTTCCTTTCACCCAGCTGGTTGTAGCAGCTGTGGCTCAGTGGGGTAGAGTGCTCTGACCAAAGAGTCGGAGGTTGGAGTCCACCGAAGGGTCGTTGGTAGACATCAGGAAGGGCATTGGTCATAAAGTGCTACACACTCCAAAACCAGAAGTTCCCTGCCCAGGGGGAACAGCTTAGCCCTTATTGATAAAAAGGGACACGGCGTAAAACCTTCCCTGTCGGAGGGGGTTCAGGCAAACTCTGGGTGTCCGGCCTTCTTTTACACGTCTCTTGATACATTCTGGCGGGAGCGGTTAGGGCCATGGTCTGCCAAGCTGCCCAAAATATCATACAACCCTTACATCCCCCCCCCCTTCCCCAAGATATATACCGGTGACTGCAATGTATAATACAGTATATTTGTATATCTGACAATGGATGAGAATACGACAAATACACATGAAATTATAGAGAAGGGATAAACACAGGCTAGGCTGGCAATAATAGTAAGAGCTTGGGATCGAGGAGTGGCTGGTTAGGGTTGTTATGGCCATGTATGTGGGTGCTCACACCCAGGTAAGAGTGAATGGAGATTTGAGGGATGAGTGTCCTGGAGGATTGGAAGTAAGGTATAATTATTCCCCCGTACAAAGGAAAAGGGGAAAAAGAAGTGTGATAGTCATTGGAGCATTTGTTTTCTTAGTGTAATAGGAAAAGTATATATATGGTAGGGTACTTATTGACAGAGCTAGGGAAATAACAGAGGAATTAGTTGCAGAACATGGACGTTTTAGGAAGGGAAGAGGTTGTGTAGATCAGATATTCATTCCTAGGTCTTTAGTGAAAAAGTTTCTAGAAAAGGGGAAGTAGTTGTATATGGCCTTCATGGATTTGGAGAAAGCATATGACAGGGTGGATAGACAAGGATTGTGGAAAGTATTAAGAATATATGGAGTAAATGGGAAGTTGTTGAATGCCATGAAGAGTATTTATGAGGGTGCTAAAGCTGCAGTGCATCTGGATAGTGGAGTGAGTGAATATTTCATTTTGAAGGTTGGATTGAAACAGGGATGTGTGTCTCCATGGTTGTCTGTATATGGATGGGGTTATAAAAGAGATTGAAGGTAGGGCAGTGGATGTTGGAGCAGCCCTAATGAAAGAGGGCAGTGTGTGGAAACTCCCTGTACTGTTGTCTGCAGATGATACTGTGTTGTTAAATGAAGACAGAGGGGAGCTGCAAGGCTTGGGAATGAGTTTGGGAGAGTGTGTAAGAAATGGAATGTAAAGGTGAATGTAGGAGAGAGTAAAGTTATGGTCTTCGTGAGAAATGAAGTCACTGAATGTACAGTGAGGTTGGATGAGGAGGAAATGGAAAATGTGAGTGCATTTAAGTACATGGGTAGTGTGATGAGTAAGGATGGAGGTTTGGAGGGTGAAATGTTTGAAAGGTTGCCAGTTCTTTGATAGCAGTGATAAGAAACAGGGAAGTGAGCATGGAAGTGAAAAAGATACTGCATGACAGTATTTTGATACCAACTCTAACATGGAAGTGAAGCTTGGACCTTGTTGGAGGGACATAAGTCAAGAGTGAGAGCAGTGGAAATGAGTTATTTGAGAGGAGCATGTGGAGTCACATGGAGAGACAGGCTGACAAGTGAGGAAGTGAAGGAGCATTGTGGTGTGGATGTGGATGTGATAGGAAGCATTTGGAGAAACACACTGAGGTGGTTTAGCCATGTGGAAAGGATGAAGAGTGAGAGACATGAGGAGAATGTATGTGAGTGAGGTGGAGGGGGGGGAGAGGGAGGGGGAGACCAAATATGAGATGGAAGTATGGAGTGGAGAGGTATATAAGAGAGGACGATGTGAGCTGGGAGGAGGGCAGTGAAATGGTGGGGAGCCAGGGTGACATGGAGGTGATTTGTTTGTGGCAACCCCTTACAGGATTAAGGCATCTGGCAATAGATAGATAGATAATTTTCCGTGAATGTTAGTGTGCATCAGGGGTCAGTTTGGAGTCCCTTGTTGTTTATCATGGCATTTCAAGCCCTCTCATGTGACTTTGGAAATGGATTCCTGTGGGAGGTGTTGTATGCTGATGATTTGGTGTTGCTTGCAGAAAATGAAAGTGAGGCAGAGAAACTATATAGGAAATAGAGAGATAATATGGGGCACAAGGACTTAAGAGTAAATGCAGATAAGACAAAAGTGATGATATCTAGGGTTGGTGGCAGTACTGTCAAAGAATAGGGAGAGTGGCCATGTGCAATTTGCCACAAAGGCGTGGGAAGTAATTCCATCTTGTGGAGTGTTTGTGATAAGTGGGTGCATAAGAGATGTAGTATTAGAGGTAGACTGCGAGATAATGCTGATTTTATGCGTGTGGTGTGCCAGGGAGAGCAGGTGGAGATTGTCAGACATAAAAGGACTGAACTTGCTGATGAGTCTCTTGAGTGTGTGGAAGAGTTTTGTTACTTGGGAGACATGTTATAAGTGAGGAGTGGTTGGAAGAAGTTCATGGAGCTGTTGCCTCCCCTGACATTGAGAGGGCTCTCTTTACATGCCAAGGGATCTTTGTATGCAGCATGTGTTAGGAGTGTAATGCTGTATGGTAGTGAGACCTGGGCATTAAAGGAAGAGGATACAGGCTTAAATATACAGAAATGGCTATGATTAGGTGGATGTGCAGTGCGTCCCCAAGTACTAGGCCTGGGGGGCTAGGTTTACGATGGAGAGGTGGGACAGAAGAAACATTAAAATAACTTTTACTGAAGATTTTGTTCTTTGTTTTGCCTGATTCTTTGTGAAAGAATGTTGTTGCTTTAAAACTGTTTTGTGGCTTCATGGTCCAAGTTACAATTACAATCATTAAAGATTCATAAATGGATGACTCAGAAAGGAGAAAATAAAAGAAATTAAAGCAAAAGAAGCAAAGGCAGAAAGCAGTGAGTTGAGAGTAAGGTATACTATGTACTGGTGGTAAGTGTGGTGATCTTGTGAGTTTATGTATATATGTAGCTTACACACACTGTCAAAATAAGTGCGATGGCCACACCCATTAGTTATTATACTGTATTCCTTATTTTGTTGTAATATTTACAGTAATTCTTCTCTCTGTACTCAGAATAAAGAAGCAATTTACTGCATATAATAAGAAAGAAGACGGTAGATGGGGGCAAAAAGAGGACAGTAAGTCTCAGAGGGTGAACGACATTTGGTTTCTTCTTTTAAACTCAGCTTACGCAGTGAAACAATATATATACAGTAGGCGCAGAAAGTATTGACTTTTTTTGCCGACGTCATTCTTTTCGCGTTAAGTGAAGTAGGGTCAATACTACCCTCCCTTGTGATGCGAAATGAGCTGACGCCTTTTCAACGGGAGCTGGCAACCCTGCTTGATAGGTTTGGCACCACAGGAGCAGGCTCAGGAATGTTTGGGCAGCTACAGGAGGAGGAGTGTCTCTGTGTGTGATGCACCACGAGGGCATGTTTTGACTCAAATAACACAGTTATTTGGTTACCTACCACATTCTCATCATGCCTAAAGTAACCACAAGCAAGGACAAACTGGTGGAAGTGATTACTTTATACAAAGCTGGCCACAAACTCCCATTTATTGCAAATCAGATGGTCTTAGACTGAGGACAGTGCAGAGACTGGTGAAGCGGTTCAAGGACACTGGGGAGGCCATTCCTCCCACTCCACTTCCCAAGCCTGGGAGACCTCGTAAGACAACCTTCAGGACCCGTCAGCTGATCTCAAGGCAAGTTAGCAAGGATCCAAGGCTAACAGCA